>JAHBBA010000056.1:0-13774 GCA_018806925.1 Skeletonema costatum | reverse complement strand
TTATTAAACCATTCTCTCTCCGCCTTTTTTCTTCCTCTCAATCTTGCTCTGCAATTCCGCCTGCTTCTTTTGAATCCTGGACAAAATATTCACCAACTTGAAGTCAATCGGGCTCTTGATTGCCGTTAGCATTCCCACCTCCCGAGGATACTTATATCGTTCGTCTATTGCACCAATGTCATCACTTTCAGTACCGTGAACAACTTCCGATATTTTCAGAGATGCTATCATTTCTTGTGTGATTGCCAATGGTGCGTCAATGAGTACATCATTGACGTATTTGCAACCAAGGACACTCAGGACACGCTCGTGAAGATTCATCAGCGGTAGGTTACTCCCTCGT
Organism: Skeletonema costatum; assembly: GCA_018806925.1. NCBI lineage: Eukaryota > Bacillariophyta > Thalassiosirophyceae > Thalassiosirales > Thalassiosiraceae > Skeletonema > Skeletonema costatum. The sequence goes on along the minus strand of JAHBBA010000056.1, from coordinate 13,431 downwards.
CGTTGTGTTCACAAGGGAATCTCCATGAATGCCAACCAAGATATAGTCTCCTCGTTTAGCTGTCTCCTCCAAAAACCTCACGTGACCACAATGAAAACATATCAAATGCACCATCGACATAAATCACTCTCATCCCCTCCCCTGGCGGTTTGACACCTGCACTAAAAAGTCGTAACATCATACTAGTTGTCAAGAATTTGGATTGGTTTCCAATGACAATCCTCTCACCGTCATTATATTGCGATGCTGTAAACACAGATAACTCATCATCCATTTCATCATCATTGTGTATTTCATTGTCACTATCATCAGATGAATTCCCCTCATCCATCCCGCCCCCACCAACAGCACCTCCACCACCGCCACCCGTAATGGACAATCCAGATAAACTACCCACACTATTCCCACGTCCCCTCTGCTTATGCCTCATATGATGATGTTTCGTCATCAACAACATCCTACCCACAATCTCTGTTGTGCTCACCCCCTCAGTTCGTGGGATACTTCGATACCGCCCCAATCGTTTCGCACTAGCATACACATCTTTTCCATCGACAATACAGGGATCATCCCCATGAACGACATAGTCCACATCATAAGTCTCGAATATATAATCCAAATAGTCCGAAGTCATAATATAAGGACAATTGGGCACCACCTCATCAACAAATTTGCATCCTTTCACCATGGTCATTCGCTCCTCATCATTCATCAGCGGAGGCCCTTTACATTCCTTTATACTCTCATCCGAATTGACACCAACAATTAGATAGGTGCCCAAGGACCTACCGAGACGAAAGGCATTCATGTGACCATAGTGCATGACGTCGAATGCTCCATCCATGAATATGCGTATTTGTCGAGGTTGTTGGGAGGACGAATTTTTACGGGTGGGTGTGGATGCCATGATGTCTTCTATTTTGGCGTTGAATAGTTGTTCTTCTAGTACGTGGACCTGTTGGGAAGTATAGTGAGAAGTGTTATGCGGTGATGTTAATATGGACATGACGTCATTTATGCTAAAAGAGTAAAGAGAGCTGCGCAACTGTATACTTAAATGTGGAATGACAAAATAAAACTCACCTGACGTTGCGCCACCCTCAACTCCTCCGCCAACACCTTCCTCTTCCTCCTATGCCGCTTCCCAAACAGTACATAATAAATGATCAACGTCACCACCACCGCAGTCGAACTTAACACAAATTCTTCATTGGTCAATAACGATTTCTCTGGAACGTTTACGTAAAGTAGCACAGTGTTGATTTTGGACACGGAGGTTGAGACGAAGGGGTGGGTTGTTAGGGTGACTAGGAAGTATTCTCGGATGGACAGGACGAGGGACATGAAGGGATTGGATGAGGAGGAGCAGCTGCTGTCCGCTTGGGTGGTTGGCCGCTCCATTGTCACCTCCAGAGTTGTCGATAGTGTTGTCTCTCAAAGAAGACTAAGTATTGTACTTTGCATTATGCAGAGATTCATCGCAATTTTCATCATTGTTCAACCTGCGCCCGGGCGCGCGCGCCCACCAACAAAAAAGTGAAGTCGCTCGAACTAAATACACCCCCCGGGGGATAAGAATTTTGGCTCTCTAGAGGCTGAGATTTAGGGGGGTATGTCGAAGTTTTCATTTTTGAGCGCATTTTGCCGTTTCATTCTTGACATCATGGCCGAGCTACCCAGCCCCCAATCAATTGCCATCGGGACACTAATCTCCCTCTATTCCGATGTCAACTCTCCTCTTTTCGCATATGAAAGCCTCATCAGTGAAGGCGGCAACGACAACAGCCGTCAGATCCCTGCGGTGCAGTGGCAACTTGAATTATCCCGATTGATTCAACAGCTGGTGATGAAAGAGGACGATGGATTATTCGCATTACTTGACAATGACGACCCTGCAGGTAATGAGGAAGATCCCAAAAATGTCATTGAATTCGATAGACACTCATCCCATGACTTGGATATGACGGATGATTTTCTGAATGAGTTATTGGGCAGCTTTTCTTCGTTTGATTTCTCGCAGCAATTATTGCAATGCAGTAGTAATGATGGTCGAAAGAGAACTACTAATGAGGGCAACACGATGTCATCGATGTCATTGGGGGTCCGTGCATCACAGCGACAAGACGCTCAACAGAATGGTAAAACGGGATCTTGTTCGTTTCGGATACAGTCATTATCATCATTATTGGACCGTATAGATGATGCATTTTATAATCTATCCAACGGTACAAGGCACAATCACCACACAACAAGAAGTCCTCCCTCCCTAGCCCTCCTATCCAGACTACAAACAGCATCATCTTCCATTGACGATTTAATGAATTTACTGGATGAATGGCATGCCTTATTGGATGGAAGTCACATTGGCTACCCCAAATTCATTTCAGGTTCATCGTCTGCGGTAGCTGTAACAAAGACTGTGGGAGTCGATGGAGAGTCAACATTTGGTGTACACTTGCGGAAATTGTGTTTGGGTATGGAGGAAATCCCATTTGAGGCAATGAGTCGGCTTTGGATGGCGTTTAAAAGTGAAGTTGATGATGAGGCTTCTCTTGATGTGAACCGTCCTGGTGTGAACAAGAACAATCAGTTGCTCACAAAGAATACTCCAAACTGGCTCCCCTCCTCTCCACAAATTGAACGTCTCTTACGTCGAACATGCCTCCACCCCAATTTAGAAACCTACCTCCGCCAAGAACGAACAACCATCACCACCATCATGGAAGAATTGCAGCAAACCCATCCAGAATGTCCATCCATTTCCTTCTTTCTCTTTCTATCATCTTTGGCAAGAGGAGAACGAACACAAGCTTTGGAAAGTTTACATCGATACTTTGATTATGCAATGATTCATGAACGGAAAGAGAGGGCGGAGAGGGCTGTCATGTTGCAACTTGGTGGTGGGGCGAACAGTGGTAGTACAGGTGGTAATAATAACAACAACTCTGGGGATGTAGCAGCAATGAGAACAAGTGGGATGGGAGGAATCACCACCATGGCAAGTGGGATGGGTGGAATCACTGGAGGTATGACGGGTGGTGTAATGAATGGCATGTTGGCCAATAATGCCCCCGGTGGAGGGAGAGGTGGAGGCAATGCTCAATCGGATGCAAAAATTTACAAGGAATCGAATGTTATGGAATATGCTGCAGTGTTATTAGCTCAGATGCATTACCGATTTGGGTTTTCGAGGTTGTCATTGCAGGCGACCGAGGAGGCGGTTCGGGTAGCACAGCAGAGTGGGGATGATGAGTGTGTATCGTTTGCGAATGGGTGGTTGGCATTGACATCATCGTCGATTGGTGTTGCTGGAAGAGCGAAGAAGAGTATTTATGCAACGGTGGGTGGTATTCCGTCGGATGATGCTGTGGGTGGGGGTCAATTAGGGTCACGGGGCTATCGGCCCCTTGTCCCCAGTGCAAGTAATTGTATAGGCCGGAGTACTCTGGAGGAGGAGGCGATGTTGCAACATTGTCAAAGGCGGGCAACTCAACGTGGTCTTGCTTCACTGTCCATTGGGACGTCCCTAGAGTTGGCACGGCGAATGGTATATCGACGAGATGTTGATGGTCAATTATGTTCGAATGACTCTGAAGTAGTTCCATCATCCACTCTGGCATGGGACCGCATTCAAAGGTCAGGCACAGGATCATCGCCCTCGTTTGTGGATAACAGAGCTGGTGCTGGGAATGGGATGCTATCAAATCAGGCAGGCGGCGCTGCTTTAGCGTTAGGTCAGGTCCACACTGATGTTGGAAATATGACTGCGTCCGATGTTATTACGACCCTGGGGCGTCAGGCGTTGGCTGAGTCGGGCCTGTGGGATTCGACAGGCCATTCTTCTTTCTCGTCGCTATCCTCTTGTCGTGCAATGTATGGATTCTGGTCGAATGACGCACTGCGCAGAGTGCTTTCATCATTTACTCATGGTCCTGGCAGGGGAGGAATGAACAAAGGGGGTAGTTTATATGTGGACACATTGGAACGAATCTCCTCAATGTCGGACAAGGCAGCTGCTCCCACTCCTGAATGGATTTTATCTGCATCAGCATTCGTTCATGAATGGTCGGTACGATCATATGATATTTCAGCGGCCAGGAATTTTCAAAACCTAATTGCGAATCATGTCGCCTTTCCTTTCAACAGTCTCCCTCCAGTTGAGACTGCTCTCATGTTACTGACAAAATCCACTCATTTGTTTTTGCAACAAGAGGATTACGAGCAAGCAAAAGCGATGGCTCGCCAAGCATGCTGGCTGTCAAGTCGACATGCACTATTCTTCCATCAAGGATGGAATTTGCTCCAACTTGCATTGATTGATTTAGAGGCGTCAACATCCTCTCCTTCGAACTTTGAGAGTTGTCTATCACCTCTGCTCGAATGTCTTCACCTTTCCGAGCAATACGTAATGGATCCTCTACGCGCTATGGCCCTATCAAGTCTTGCTAGAGTCTTTCTATGCATGGGACGAATTTGCAAAGCACGAGCCTTGCTAAATGCAGCCATTCCGTTGTTGATGCAGCACGGACATGTGTGGTTTCAGGCTGAAGCATGCTTGACGCTGGCTAAGTGCAACCTTGCAGAAGTTCCTTCTAGAGAGGCGGGAGCATCTGCTACACAGCTACGGCAAAATGCTCTGGTTCAGCTGGAAAAGGCGGCTGCTCTCTTTGAAAAAATCGATGATGTTCATCGGTTAAAGGAGATTTATTACCTTCAGTCTCGGATATACCAATTTCTTCCGAGTGGGCAGAATAAAAGAGATGAAGCGGCGAAGAACTTCTTTAGGTTGAACAAGATGAAGCAGCACAAACTGACGGGTAGAAAACAATGGGAATCAATACACGGGATTTTAATTACGGATGTTAATGAAATGCTGAGAGGTTGAGGTAGAATGCAACATTGTGTCTCTAGAAGAATTCAAATCAAGAAGCCACAGCTTTCGTGTAGGTACATGTTGGTCAGCCTTCTTCAACGAAATATTTGGCTCAGTGCGAGCGCTTCGTGCTGTCCTACCAGCCAATTTGTGACATTGGTACAAAAAGTTGCTGACGCTACCATCTAAAATAGGGTTCTAGCTTACCTATGGTCTCACTATCGTACACTGAAACCTAAACAATCGGAGAGTCGTCCGGCTGCATGTTTGTTTGTTGTATGTTCACGTGTTGAGACTCTTTCGGGCTCCACATTCCTGTGCAAGGAGAGGGTTGTTCAGTTAGTTTTTGGTTCCATCCAGATGCAGATGCTTCACATCATAAGTATCCGTAAAACACGTAAGAAATATAAGCACCACTTACCTAACTTTGTTTCAAACTGTAAACGTCGCATCATTTCATTTCTCCGATCAATTAATCTATCTGAATTCTTCAAGATCTTCTCGTTAATGAGGAGACAAATAAAAGGAGTCAACAAGAATAACACAAAGAAATACCACGGCAGAGCTGCTATCGAACCTTCGGCTAAAACAGTACTCATATATATTGTGAGAAGAATGAGTGATGAAATCAAACTCCCAAACCACATGTGATTGCGTTTCCATGGAGGCTCAGAACGTATCAGCTCCGTGCGAAAAACGAATGACGCCGATGCGACGCATGTACATAAGATCAGTGACGCCAACATGATAACACTAGCAGATTCGGTGGCGTCTCCTCTGTAATTCCTAAGTGCTTCGCATCTGATGACTGGTGACAACGGCCTCCGAGCCACTTGTTCACTGTTATTTGATGACAGAAGGCATTTTTCGGCGACAAACTGAGGATCAAACTTCCACATGAGCTCCCCCAAAGCGATAAGATATAGAAAATGTGGCACCACTGCTGGAAGAAAAGCTCTCAGCAGTCCATTGAAATATATTCTCCTGCTTCCTCTCCAAGAGTACCTGAATGATTCATTTTTTGATGGCACTCTCGACATGAATTCATTTGATCCATCTGTAAATGCAAGAGACAACCCTATCATTGGCAATATCACTTGATTGTAAAGGAAGGAACCCAAGGGAGGGATAATCGGAACAGAGGTCGCGACTGTACAAGGACAGAGGACAGCGAAGATGCAATAGGACAGACATCCGGTGAAGAGAAAGCCTACAGATGTCACCGCTGCCTCCAACGATGAACGACCAATTCTAATGATTTCCAAAATGTGGTACATTGCTTGACTGCCTACTAAATTGATACTCGAAGACCATGTCGATATGGACGAGACGAAGGCAACTTCGCTAGGCATCAAAGTATCACAACCTTTGCCTTCTTCCGCAAATGATACTTCTTCCGATAAAACATCGACTCCGATTGCAATATCAGATCCGAAGAAAACCTTTTGATTGCCAGGTAGGTGTGAAAGTCCAACCGCAAGCACTGTGTCGTTATAGTCTTGAAACACATCCACCATCTCGGCTGTTGTCTTCTTTGAAACATCAGTATATAGGCTCACAAGTAGAGGGACATTGTCTACTTCCTCGAGATGTCGCTTTACATCCTCGACACCGTGCGGCAACTTGGCATTAACATCCCAATCTGCATAATTCGATGTCATTCTGAAGTTGTCATCGGCTCCCTCTTCCAAAGGACGAAGGCTGATGCAGCAATTCCACGCGACATCTAACCCCATTTGAGACGCTAGTTCTTTCGTGCGTCTCATATTCCTGGGAGAAAAGTAAACAAATCTAACACCTGCATCATTGCAGCTGTGTATGAAAGGTTCGATTTCCTTCCGTGGCCCCACAGATGATCCTAACAACCCAAGGAATATTTGATGTTTGACGAGGCCCCAGTAGTCATGAGACGGAATATGCGGATTACTAGCTGGAGCATTGTCGAGCAAATAAATTCCTTTCCCCTTCGCACTTCCTATCTTTTGATCAGCCGTGTATGGCAAGGGTGCATAGCTAAAGGCTTGGACATCTAAATCAGACAACATCCATTCCTTTTGAGTGTTGTTTATAACCTTGCGATCACCAGCTGTAAGCGGTGAGATTGTCGAATTCTCGCCTTGAAAGCAATCAGGGCATAGCTTGGTTACCACTCTCGAGTCTCCACACGACAATATGAGATCACCCCCCGACCGTTTATCTTTCACAAAGACGACATCGGCATCAGTATAAAGGAGGGACCAGTTTCTAAATTCTTCCAGCCCCATTGCATGAGAGTCTAGTTGCATTCTTTCTCTAAGAAGATTGGAAGAAATTATGTGCAGACGCAGACGTTCAACGAAGCAGCTTAGGTCGCCACGCGAGCCCGATTCATTCGGAGCGGTGTCAAAGCCGATGCATTGCGAAAGAAGGCGTAATTGATTCCTCTCTCTTTCTACGCAGCATAAATGGTCAATGAGAGAAGTCTTGGGTTTACTGATGCTGCCGTCACTGGAGTTTGGTGCCATTTTCTTCTTGCGCTTCTCTGCAGTAATCAAACCCTCGCCGAACGCACTCGCGACCAATCCTATACATTTGAGAGATGGTAAAAATTTCCACCATTGCGGATCTTCAAACTGAACTTCTGAAGAGATCTTGGATTCTTCCCTCTCCTCCTCCTCCTCCCCCTTTTCTTCTCTCACTTTTCCACCAGCAAACTTCTTCTTCTTGTACTTTCGAATACTTCGGAGTGTCTTTCTGGGCGCATAAAATGAGTGATTAAAGTTGAAGCGAGTTTCATCATTCGAATCATCCGAGTCTGATGAGACATCCCCTGCAGAGTTGGATCGTCGTACACGAGGTGACTGGTTGTTTGTATTTCCATTGTGTTCCGTGCCTTCACTTGCATCGGCATCTTCCTCTTCTTCATATACAGGACACAGATCAAGAAGCTTTAGTCCCCCTTGCCCAGACGGAATCAAAAGTTGTTGAGGAGTTGAAAATGGATCACATGCCAGCTCATCGTCGATTAGTGTAAGGGCAGTCACAACACCCAACTTTTCAAGAAGATACAATGAGGCAGGCGGGATATTCAGTAACGTATCCGATGACGATTCAACTTTCTTGGAAGATAAACCCTTCCTAATTGGTAATGTAGTAACAATCCTCGAAGAACATGTTGCAGTAATGTATCGAAACAAAAGCCTCGCCGACGGCTTGATTAGCGTTCCTCCCCGATCCATCAACTCCCTGTTCCACTTTTGATTCGATGCAAGTGGGTGTGCGGTTGCCAATATTCTCGATGTCCCAATACTTTCCAGTAAGTAGAGATACACCTGGACTTGTAATCGGTAAGACACTCAATGCTGCCCATATGGGCAGGAAGCACGTGTAGGATTGAAAAAAACCTTGTGCCCCACCAGGACGGACGAGGAGGAATAGGAGAGTGAGAAAAAATGAACTCAACCCGATGATAAAGAAGGCTATCCGTATCGCTTTCCCCTGACGAAGGACTGCCGGTGGTCTATGCTTGGCTGTTTGTTCCTTTCTTAGAAACAAGTCAATGGGAGTTTCCAATAAGACGAATATCCTGACACCGTTTGCTAATAGTAACAGCTCATTTGGAGTGATATTTGACACTATATCTCCCTTGTGGCAGCAGTCCACCACCACACCTTTTGATTTGAATTCTTTGTAGCTTTGGGAGTTGGTGTATCGTGGAATACAAGCGTTTCTTTGGTCATTTTGGTAATGACTGGACAGTTAGACGCTCTCCCGCTTCAATGATACCATCATCCGAAAGAAGATGACGAAGACAGGGGTCGCATTTCGCAGGAGCTGTATCACCAACTTTCAACGCAAATGAAATCTCCTTCTACCAATAGCAAAGTCGGGATACGATGCCATTGACCCTTACCCTTGCCATCGATATCAGAACAACTAATCCGATATGTAGAATGTACATCTTCCACATTTTTTCTGGGGATAGCTCCAACATTATCCAACATACTTTCCATACTGTTGACATCATGATTGTTTGTATCAGAATCAAGTTTCACTTTTTCGTCATCATCATCATCACTATCATCACTTTGGCTCTTCGTCATCCCATCCAAAAAAGCAGAAACACATCTCCGCCTCTCAATACTCCTATCCGTTTCTCTTGACACCTTTCGTCTCCTCTTGGTAATCCAAGTGGAAAAAAGTGAAGAGCCGAGTAGTAATATTGCCGCTGCTTGTTGTCGTTTTGTGAATTGTGCCTCATCTTGTGATTGTTTGATTGTTGTTGCTGGCAAGATGAAGGAAAGTAGTGCATACAATGCAGCCATGGGTATAGTCACAAGAAGCAAGTCTGGATCTTCCAGTGATTTCCATGAAAAGATGAGTTCTTCATTCTTGTCATCATCTTGGTCATCATCAGGGTCGATGATCATGTCGGCACTGCTATTCCGTCGATATTGCTTCCGTTCCTCCTTCCATTGTTCTAGTTTACATCGGAGGCGATCTCGGGCTTCTGTCCAAGAGAGTGGTGATTGATTTGATACTGCAACTTCATTTTCGATGTTATTTTTCCCATCACCGCTCGATGATGGATCTTGGAGCGGTGAATGCTGAAGAGAAGCGGCATCTTTCCCTTCTTGTTGGGTCTCTTGAATCATTCTTGTCTAGACCTCACTACTGTCGAAGGCAGCGCAGCGCTGCTGATTGTCATGCGTGGACGCTGCTAAACTCCGATATTAGCGCGTGGTTTTTTTGCCATTGTATGTTTCACTTTCACTCTTTTGACTCGATTCAAAGTCAAGCTGGAGAAAAATATTTGGAGCCCCACGCTCGCAGGGGCACCACCATTCTCATTCCTGCTGATGTTATTGATAAGTATTAGCGCGGTGCAGCCACCGTTGCCAATGATTAATGCCCCTGAATGAGATAGAAAGTAGTCCTTATTGCGCAGTATACAATTATTTATTCGTCCAGCAGCCTTTGACCACTGCAATTTATCCTTTCAATAATGGACGAGTCAAGTCAAACCAATGCGAGGGTTTCTGCCGAACTACAAATTTGCATGCGGGACTTCCTCGCAGAAACAAAAAGAACAAAACGAACTACATATTTTGCAAGTCTAGCAGGATATAATGACAAGCAAGGTTCACCTGCTGCAGATGAGGGGAGCGCTCCAGAAAGTATCACCAATAAAAGCAAAGAAATCATTGAAGTGACAGAAGATTCATTTGAAAATGACGCCCCACCAGAACTAGATGACAGCGATGATGACAGCGCCGTTGAAATTGTCGATGCCCGCGGCCTTTCGTGCAACAACAACAACAAGCAGCAGCCACTTCAAACACAGCAATGGTGGAGAAGATAGCGATGAAGAATTACAATGCGTCGGAACAGCCAATGAAACGAAACTTCCTCACAATCGTCAAGATTGCCTTACATTCCGGTACAACAATAATAACAACAGCAGCAGCACTTCCAATGGCACTTCTTGTTGTGCCGAAACTACATTGGAAAATGCCAAATTCTGTCAATTATGCTATTGCTATGTCTGTGACAAACCTGCCTCAGAATGTACCAGTTGGTATCTTGGTGAAAGGGGTGCGGTTCATGAGGATGGGAATGGTGGACCACCCGAAGACACGAAGCAGTCCTCCTCCAAAACAGACGACACAGAAGAGGATACTAGTCTAAAACAGTACAACAATCACTGCAATGCCACTGACAAGGGGTCAGAAAAGAACCTATGGAAAAATATGAGAACTGCCATTAAGAATGGACGTGATCCAAGTGCGGTTACGGCCAATGCCGCAGCAAGTAACCCAGATGAGTCTCTTGCACAATATTTGGCACGATACACCGTTCCTGCAGCCGTATCAACAGCGGAAAGTGCCGCAGCAGCACTGGCAGAACAATTGCGTCAACGACAACGGGAACGTCATCGTTCCAGAGCCCACGCCACTGGACGAGGGGGGGCGCATCAACGACGAACAGCCGCTAGAGATGGAGGGGAAGAAAATTACAGTAGTATTTATGGGAGTGTGTCAATGGATGCTGCCAATGCCATGGATTTTTCCTCCACTACTACGACCACTTCTTCTCGTAGATCGAGAGCACCACGACAAGAGAGGAGGACACGTACAGCGGAGAGTAACAATGAACAACGTTCGCGTCATAGTAATCATAGGGATAGAATGAGGACACAGGCGATCTTGGAGGATTTGTATAGTTGATTTCATTTTGGCAATGCAACAACTGTGTGTGTATGACTTGAGGATATGTGCTCTCCAAGTAGTAGTGTAAAAAATTGCATAAATTATTAGAGAACAATTCTTTTATCTTGTAAAAATGTCTTGTAAACTGTGCTTTTCCAACAAGATGTTGTCGTCAGTTTACCATCGTCCACGTCTTGCATTTTGTCTTGGATCACCATAGTTTTCTCTTTGTCGTTTCCGACCACCACCACCACCCTGATCTCCTGGCCAAGGCTGGCCACTCTGATTTGGTGGACCACGCTGCTGCTGTTGTTGTTGGTTGAAATTTCGATGTTGTTGCTGCTGTTGTTGTCCATGGTGTTGTGGTGGATATCGATTTCCTCCATACCCTCCTCCCCCCCCTCCTCGGGGATCAAACTGTTGTTGCTGTTGCCACCCTCCTCTTCCTCCTCCGCCTCGACCTCCACGATGATAGTTTCCTCCGTGATATGGTGGAGGTGGACCTCCGTGATGAGGTGGTGGTGGACCACCATGTGGTTGCTGTTGATAATTTGGACGACCATGATGATTGGGTGGTGGCGGTCCATCATGGCTTGGTTGTCGATGAAACCCACCTTGATGATGACCACCCTGATGTTGTTGTTGTGGCCAGGGTTCCTCGCGATGTTGTGGTTGTTGCTGCTGCCAGGGTTCTTCACGATGGTGTGGTGGTGGTGGACCACCATGATGAGGTGGACCTGGTAGATGCATACCCATTGGAGGAGGCATATTATGACCCATTGGAGGAGGAGGCATGCCCATACCTCCTGGTGGTGGTCCATTCGGTGGTCCACCACCACCATGATGATGATGAATTGGCGGTCCTCCAACACTGCCACCGCCACCGCCACCACCCCCACCCCCACCAGATTGTTCTTGAATAAGGCGCAACAGTACCGAATCCTTCGATGCACCCGCACCCCAAGCACCACCAACAATCTTTTCTTGCTTCACTTCCGTCGGTGCAACATCCTCCTCCTCTTCCTCCTCCTTCTTCTTCTTATCCTTCATCACATCCTTCTTCTTCAGTTCCTCCTCCTTCTTCAAACTAGTCGCAAGTGGTCCCAACTCCACACCAAATTCCATCCCCTCCTCCCCATCCGAATCCTCTTCCATCTTGACAACCTCTTCTTCCTCCTCCTCCTCCTCATCCCCATCCTCCTCATTATCCTTCTTGACCCGTACTGCCACCCGATCCCCCTGAACCTTTGGCGCCCGTGGCACAACCTGCACAATCGCCGGATCCGGCAATCTCTTTTGCTTACTCGCATCTGTCAACTCTTGCCTTACATTCAATTGTCGTTCACTATACTCCAACCAATCTTCCTCACTTAGACCATAATTGAAATAATCAGTAAAGTCCCCCCCCGTGGTCCACGGTTTGTCTTCAATTTGATCCATACGAATATCAAAGGCGGTACGTTTGGAAAAGAGACAGGGATCACGACCGGCATTTTCGGAGGATTCGAGTATGCGTGCGGATTGTTTGGCGGCTTCAATTTTTTGTTGTTGGAGGAGGAGGAGTTGGGCTGGATCGGTGATTTCTTCTTCTGGTGGTTGTTCGTTATTTGTAGTTTCGTTGTTATTGTCGTCAGTTGTGGATGTGTTGGTGGTAGTTTTATCATCACGGACCCAAGTTCGATTGACTTGTGTATTCAATAGACTGGAGATACCCCCTCGTCTCATTAACCCCATTTTAGACGTAGTAATGACCAATTCTGGTTGCTTGTTGCCATCCTTTTTATCAGCCTCATTATCTGCACCATTATCCTCTTCTTGGTCCTCCTCATCATTGTCATCCTGACTACTCAAACTACCATCACTGACATAAATATCCTCTTCAATCAAATCACCACTATGAGAATGCAATCCGTATTGACTGGATGGTTTGGTTCCCAAGTCGGCTTCGTCGATGATTTCTTGTGATTTGGTTTGAAGCGTGGCGGATTTGATTTTGGAGGATTGATTGTTATTGCTGCTTGATGTGTTTGTTGGATCGGATTCGACTATGTTGTTGTTGTTATTGTTAGATGAGTTGACTGTAGTTTCAGTATTGACGGTATTGGAAGGAGGCAGAGGTAGACTTGCAGGAGGGGGAGGAAATGAAGGTATAGCACCTGTAGGTGGTGGAGGCATTAGCACTGATGCAGGAGGTGGAGCGGCGGTTGTGGATGATGATGGCAGTAGTGCACGTTCTTTTTTAGGAATCATCATGGACATTGGTGTGCTATTATCTTCGGCAATCGCTGGGGCCTGCTGCTCGACGCGAGGCTTCTTTTTGCGGCCCATTGTTGCTTTTAGGCGTTGCTGTGCGGTTTATAGATATTAGAT
>JAHBBA010000054.1:0-18704 GCA_018806925.1 Skeletonema costatum | reverse complement strand
TTTTTGAAAACAATTTAAGGGCGGAAGTTGGCTGGATTGGAACACGGAAGTGGGGTGGGTCAAAATGGGGAGACGAGAAGGAGTCGCTCAGCTCCAGAAAAAATAGACAGGTACGAATGCAGGTACTAAGATGGACATCTGTCTCAAATATGTTCCTTAAACCGTAGAAGGGCCATAATAATTGGCGCTAGAATTGTGGCTAAAGTATCTCTTACCTACCAGTCGACGAGGTGAGAATAAGAGATTTTGATTGGGAAAAAAAAAGATAGAAGGTGATGTTGAAAAAAGGAAAAGCACCTGTTACTTTATTGCCAATCTTGCACAAAGGATAAAATTTTTAAGATTTTTATAATCATGACGATGAAACCTACACTTTCCAACCTCCTATCGTGCCATTTATTACTTAAAATGAATAAGACTTCGTCATTGAAATATAAAGATTATAAAAATCACCGCTCCATTACATCGTTGCGCAGTTTCATTGCTATGCATATCATTGTGCCCATACTAAATCCAAAAACAATTTCGACAAAGCCCTTTCTCGACACAATAACAACCAAGACATGTGAACTCGCGATTCTCACTCTTGCATTGTTTATTGGGAGGAACACAAAAGAATATATACAGAGTGACGAGGGATCCGAATCAAGAATAATGGAGAAATCTGCCGTTTGTTCACTCTTTTCCTCTCTTTTCTTTAAAATTACGTATTTATATTTTTCAGCCGCACACAAACCAAAAACACACAAACAAGTTTGCAAAAAACAACGGACAGCACAAAAAAAAATCAAGAAGCGAAACGAGCAAAAAAGGATTTTGCTCAAAGAAAATTCGGAGAAGAGGGTAAAGATGCTGAAAAAGAGCCTAAGGAAATTAAAACTGGAGAAAACATGAGCAAAAAAAACGATACCCATACCAAAACGTGTGTTGTGACGCTATCACCACGAACACACCAAATAAACCCCCACACACGCACCCCCTCCCCGCAAGATCCGACATAGCTGCAACTAACCCTCCTACCCCATATTACCACATTTTTCCTTCCCACCACTAAGCTCGAAAAGAGAACGATTCCCCCCCCGTACACTAGGAGCAAAACAGAAAATCACAACGGCCACGCACCAGGCCCAGCCAAACTCGAACATAACCGGCCCAGGAAGACGACGGCCCGAGTGTTTTTGGGGTGGGGGTCGGGAGATTACTGGAGGGCGGGTGCCCTTCTAAATCCTACTATCTTGAAAAAATTTACCTATTCCCTATCCCTTCTGCAGAGCGTGATTTACGGGGAGCGTTCTGTGCACGCACCAGAACCTAAGGATGTCATCAATGTGATGCCTCGTGAAAATAACCTTAAGAAAATCGTCACAACTACCAGCAGAACTCACATCCCCAAAACCGTGCGCCAGCCCGCGCTACATACGTCCCTGTGCCCGTTGGTAGGGCGCGTGCTCTTGCTGTTACGCGAAGTACAAAGGACTTGCCCCCACAAAGCCACCATATGCGGTTACGCCTTTCGGGGACATGATGGGTTGCAAATCTCCCTCAATCACACACAGAGCGAAGACGTGGCAATTCGCAGACCTATCTGAACTGTCTTACCAAGTGGGGTGAAACGGCAGAGGAACAAAAGGGGAACAAAAAAAATGAAGAAAAAGAAAAAGAATAGTCCGGTGGTTAGGAAAGATGAAGACAAAGAAAGATAAAAAGAATAGAAGAAAAAATACGGCAAAAAAAAAACTTAAAAACTATAAGGTGGAGGAAAAGGGTGGTGAATTACAAAGGAAAAGTAAATGGGTATGGGTGGACAAGGTGCTGATAGAGACGAAAAAGGAAGTTGGAAAAATATGTTAACACATGGTTACAGTGAAGTGAGTATGTATTCCAAAGAAAAAGTGGTTTTTCGTGAAAGGGTTGGGATGTTGATAAAGACAAAGTTTTCAGCATTTTATTTCATTCTACCAAAATTTCTTTTGCACTAGGAGTCCCATATTCATTCTTACTTACGTTTCGGGGTTGCGTTGCGGTGATTCTCAATCAAACTGAGTAAAGAGAAGACAAAGTGGAAAAAATGGAGAGTGTGCCATTTTGTTGTTCAACATTTACACAGCAAGTTGGAATGATGGGAATGTGGGCCAGTATGCGGGTGCTCAATATGGGAGGGTAGGCGCATCGGTTAGGAACGAAGTGGAGATGATGCCCCTGTGCCGGCGAAAATAGGTTCTTTACCGCAATGATCGAAAATCGCGTGACTCATCAGGTCTTCCCAATTCCTTCTTCTTTTCTTTCCACCACTATGTTTTTGGCGTGTGGTGGCATAAGCAGCACAGTGTCGCAATGTCAAAACTACCTCGCCTAGTTCAGAGCAGGACGTAACGTGACGCAGGCGTAACTAGAGAGCGTGGGAACCGCGGTCGAGTAGCGCAAGCACACTACATCGTCAGGGTGCGTACGTGCGTTGCGATCACCTACGTCCTATTATCTCGATCTCTCCCTCTAACTTACCTTTGTGGTAAACATTGTCTTTCCCCTACAAACGTTAGAGCCTGCTGCCATATATTCATAACCCCACTTACCTACCTACTACTTTTACTTTTTCCTCAAGAAAACAGTACCCTTAGGTTTTCCCTCCAACAGTTTTACTTCAGATTTGCGTGTACACGAACTTGACTGTCCCCAACTTTTCCTCTCCAACGAGCTATCTTTTCCAGTACTTTCTCTAACTACCTTTTCATGCGGTAACTTTCTCAGAACAACAAAGAGCATTTGCTTGGTTCAAAAACCGTTTTACTCCGCGGTCCTTAATTCCGTCTTAATACACTAGTGAAAATTCAGTCTTTTACCAAGAATTATGAAGTGAGCAGCAAGCCAAACGATAATAATGCCGGAGTCCTTTCGCAATAATTTGGAATGACGCCCGGGGCTCGCATGGGCTGTCTAGATGCGGGCTAATGTGAGTCGCTCCTATGACACGGGTCTGTAGAGCCATGCACTGCACGTCTAGGTGGTAGCCATTTTTCCATATGGAAAAAACATACAATATCGTGTGCACAAATAAGCATACACAAATGAATATACATCCTAAACGTCCGCAAACGGCACAGCCACTACTCGAAGCCTCCACGTCGTCGCATCTTAGCTACTGACGCGGGCACGATTCTCTGCTGCGGCGCGGGTGCGCAATTGTCAGGATAGCAACTACCGTGGCGCCACTCGACAAAACCGTGTCGGAACATTGTGCGTGAGGCTCAGTGCTGGGTGTACCCTGTGGAGCTCTTGTTTTGAAACGGCACAGTGGTCGGACGCGTGTGGGAGTCCTCACACCCCGGCGGCGCGAGGCCTTCCTCAGACCAGTGGTCACTCTCATAGCTCAGTCACCTATCAATAGACGCCCTTTGCTAGGCCAAAGGGTGCCACCGCGCACTCTCTGCTCTTAGCTAGTCCACATCGCATTCAGTGCGACAATCATCGTGCATAGGTTGTGCAGTCCTAGCCACCGGTTGCGAGGTCGATTTTTTTCCCATCGTCATGCTTTAAGGAACTTTCATCAACATCTGCGGTTCACAGAGTGAGAGCTCTTCCATTGGCGTTCGAGTGACCGTGGACACCTACACACGCTACCTGCCACATCGACATGCTCGGTATACTACTGCTACACTCGATCATCATGATATGACGCTCGACAATATCATGTGCCAGGGTCCTAAGGACAGGCCAGCGAGCCTGTCCTATTGCTTGAATACTCATTCTATGATGAGCCGATTCTGAATCTGGGTGGTCGCTACTTTCGCGCCGGTCACCAAACCACGGCCTTGGTCGGATCGTGCGATCATACGGCATACTCAGGCGCTTTCGCTCACTACCCGCTGATCCTGCCACAACCTCCAGGCGGCGATCATCCGGGCCTACGTCGATTCAATATCGCTCTGCAATGCGCGGCGCTGATCGGCGCATCGCGTGTGCCGCGTCCCGAGTGCTATTGACCTACAGTACTGGCTTTTGCCGGTGGCGCGCTGACTACTCTTAGGAGCACTCGGAACATGTCACGTCGGTTCATACTCAGCGCGCGTGGCGTGGCGCGGGAATTGGGCGGTCCTGGTCCACATTGGGGACACTTCGATATGAAGGCCGATTACTGTCCCCGGGCCGGGCGGTAATTCGTCGCCTTGACAACGCGCCATATTCCCTTTGGTACAAAACAACCCCTGCCGGATCTTTTGGCGCGAGCTGCTGCTTCATCGGCGGGATCGGACACAGAATCGTCCCAAGCCACCGCGACATTGTTTTAATTACACTCCCGCCTCCAACGCGAACTCACGGCGTGTGTGTGCCTGGTTTGGCCGACCGCGCTGCGTGCTAGTTACTACATGCGATGAGTAGATGTCTGATTATGTACTTCCAATCTACAAGAACCAACCTCTGCCCTTATTTGAGGTCCATACATCGCCGTGCCAGTTGATCCGTATTACAGCGCCGTGGTTCATCACCTGAGGGGCGTGGTGGCACCGTAACACTTGTAACCAATCGTCAGGTTCCACTGTCCAACTTTCTTGGATCTCTAACTCTAAACCTTAACTTACTCTTACTACTTTAACTACCTTTATCACACTACTTTACTACTCTCTCTACTAACCTATACTAACCTCGTGCTTCCATCCCCTAGTTTCACTGGATGAACTTTTAACTTACTGACCTCATAGCTAACTTTATCGCTTAACTTAACTTACTACACGTCTGCACCTATTACCTACTGAACGTGACTTCGTCAGAGTGTATTATTTACCTATAAATGTAGTACCACCTTTTCCTCTTAGTTCCTTAGTAGTTAAATACGTTCATATTATTAGTTGCTTTACATTAACCCCTAATAGTACGTTTCTACTCTCATTTCCCCTGAGCACGTGCCCAGTGGGGGGGTGGATCGGATTTCTGCAAAAAAAAACGGTCTCAGTGTCCCAAGAAACATTACCGATTAACGTCCAGTCTGTCGTATTGGCGACTAAGCCAGTCGCAGCGCGTATCTATTAAAACGTGACATCTCAAGAGGCGGTTGCACTTTCTTCAATCTGAAATGGAGCGTTACCGACAGATGAACCAGTTGCAACCGAAGGATGAGATACCTCTCGAGGCAATGAAGAAAATCAATGAGGATCCAAAGGCTCCACGGAAATTGAATCTATTGATCATGGGAGGATCGGTAACAATGGGAGTTGTGTGTCATATCAATCCTGTCAATGCAAAGGGACCCAATCGACGAGATGGGGCATGGCCAGCGCGCCTGAATCATTTTCTGATAAATCTGTTTCATGGGATGGAGTTGATCAATCTTCAAACTATGGCGTTGGGTGGCACGAACACGGAAACCGCCATTACAATGTGGGATTATTCCTTGTTAGCGGGGGATATTCCCTACCCTGACATATTGATCAATGCCTATGCCACTAATGATATGCACTGGAATTCGATGCAGGATGCCATTGCTAGGAATCAGACGTTGGAACAGAGTTTGTACAAGTTGAGCCAGGAGTTTATTCGGATGGTCATGACACCGAAGAAATCGTGTCGGCATGCTCCACCGATGCTACTGTATCTTGACGATTATCTCGGTAATGAACAGAACGAGGTTTTGACGACACTGGCCTCAAGTCAGACAATCAATTTAATGTCTAGTTACTATGGAATTGGATCAATATCCTACGCGGATGCTGTTCGAGACGTTGTGTATGGAGACACGAAAGAGTGGTGGCTCTCTTCGCAGTGGTATGAGGGTGGCAAGTATATTCGAGGCGTTCATCCCCATATGGGCACGCATATAGCAATGAGCTGGGTGGCGGCATTCAACTTGTTTAATTTGGTAACAACCTATTGCAGTTTGCCAGAAATTGAAAACACAATCAGCAACTGACACAATTCGCAGGCTTCACGCAGGAACTGAACGCAACAACAAGGGTGAATGGGATTACGGCTATCAATCTATCAACGGTCTTCCACCTCTTCAAGGAGCAAAGAAGTTAGGAGGTGGTCCGCGAGAAAAGCCACGAGGAATCCCTCCACCTCTCACTCGTGACTTATCATTGGAGCATATCAGTGATGAGTGGCGAGAAGACAGCGTGGAAAATGCTCCTCTGTGGAAAACTATTCCAGAGTGTTTGGCAGAGGGACACTTTGATGACGCCATCGATCATGATTCCTTACCAAAGCCATGTTTATTCTCTTGGGTTGTCAACATGGAACGATTTCTTGACAAGCCTAAAGGTCTAAATAACAAACTCAAGCCGTATCTGACGTCCAATAGTGGATGGAGTGCCGAAGCTGATAACAATAAGTTGGGTTTTGTGCCATCTTCCGGCCTCGGATCAAAGTTTACGTTGGAATTCAAGAAAGTTGCCCAACCTGTTCACATGATGACTTGGATGATAATGAGGAGCTACGGTGAAAAGTGGGATGGTAGCAAGCTAAAAGTCGAAGCTTGGTCTGGTGAAAAATTATTGGCACGTGATGAAATTGTTGGTTTTCACGACAAAAAGACGAGTGAAACGTACAATATCAAAATGAAGTTGTTTGATCAAGAATCTGATTCTATAGGAATCCCTCCTGGCAGTGACTTGAAAGTAACCTTTGAGCTAGTTGGTGGGACGACATTCAAGATTAGCGGTATGGCAATATGCGATCATTAGCATGGATTTAACTACTAAAGATTCTATTCATCTCGTCATGGCGCTTATCTCCTTCAGCAAGCCTAAAGCACTCATCTTTCTCCTTGACTTTAGGGTCATCAGGTGCTTTGTGGATGCGAGGAATATCTTCGAATTCTTTGATCAGCTTTGTTACGTCCATACCTTCCCAGCCATCAGACTCGGACCGAAGCAGATAGTAGAAGAAAGCCCTACTGCGATAGTTACAACCAGAAACCATGCACGCCAATAAACTCGCCATCTTCTGCGGCTGTTTTCCAAACTGATCCGGCGATTGTCGCATCAATGGGGTTATGTAAGCCAACAATTGTCCTAAAGATTTGATTCATATCATCATTGTCTGGCAACTCAACACCTCTACCGTAGGAACTGAAACTATTGTTATCCGCATTCTCCACGTAATCGTAAAAAGCAATTGCAAATGTTGCTCTTCGTTCGATGGGCAAGTTGCGCCATGGACAATTGGCATCCCAGACTTTTCCACAGATGTCTTTCAGACTTTTCAACAGCTTACTCGAATAACTTGCACTCCCAGCCCCATCGAGAATCTCCTTCATGCAAGTCATGGCAAGGTGGTCAATCGCTAAGCCAGGCACCAGCTCGTGAGCATTACGAAGATGTTCTTCGCACAATAAATTGTGAACTCGGTAATATTCAACTGCAGTAACTGCAAGCGACGCGGCAGGAGCCATAGCATCACCACAGGATGCCAAGACATGCGGATCTGTCCACAATTCCATGGCTCGGCGCAAAGCAGCTGTTGATAGAAGAGTTTCCGGAGACTTCATCTTTGGGTTACCTCCTCGTATGGTTCCATTGCCATCATGTGTAGAACTATGGGAAAGTTGTCCTCGAATTGTACAGGCAACAATCAAGTTGAAGTACAAGTAACAAAAGCTCATTGAGGATGGTTGGCCCCATGAATCGTCGAGCTTATCGTATTGTTCAACCAACAACGTCACTTCCTCTTTCTCAGTCTCATCTTCAATGTCCTCCAGAAATTCATCCGAGGGACGGCCATTATATTTGGCAAGTTTTGTATTCTTCACAAGTCGGTATTTCGTACTGAGCAAATCTTCTTCCTCACCAAATAAAAGTGATGACATGTAGGGACATGCTACAATACCCAATAGAAGTGATGTGTTCAATGACATGAGTCCCCGTGCAATAGAGTGCAGATGGAAAGCTGCCATATCTGAGTTTTCGGCACCATTGTCAAACAACTCCCTTACACGCTTGATGATGAAATAAAGATCAGGAGAACCACCATAGAGGGCTGATTTCAAAGCCTTCGTACAATGATCCAGATCCATTTTGGTGGTATCAAGACTGCTGGGCTTACAATTCTTCTTGTGGATTTTCCATTGGAGCTTTTGTGCGCCGCCATCCATGTAGTAAGCGCCTTTGCAGCGGGTGCATCGCTTCAGTGAAGACCCGATGTAGCCGAGAAACGGATTTGGAGTGCCTTGCTTCAACAGATAGTAGGAGCAGACGGGTGTAAAGCTCTGTGTTGCAGTAGCAGCGTTCATACTTCACTTCACGTGTTAACTGACCTGAGGGGGCGCTCGCCACCAATTGGCACTTGTCACGGCTTCGGTGTTGTGGGTTGTGGTGATGAGCGAGATGCAGTGCATGCAGTACCTACTTATTTAACATTTGTTAGTGTTTGAACTACTTGTAGTTGTGGTGTATGGTGTGGGGTTTAGTGAGCGGATTTTCGCCATGGTCATGGCCTGTTGAGAGCCCCTGAGATTTTATAAGTAGGAATTAGTACATACCAACGTGGAGTACCGTCTTATCTACCTCGGAACTTTTTTAATTGTACAGGTTATGAGCCACTGAGGCCATCAACTTCAAGTGAGGGCACTTCCTTAGTTCGAGACCATTTCGTAACTTTGCTATTGTACCAATGTAAAGATAAAATCTGGACAGACTAATGCACACAGGGGAAGCACTGACGTGTGCACTGCAAAAAATGGGGTCCAAATTCCGTCGGGAACACTGTGCGAAATGGTCTCGAAAATACCCACTTGTCAAATAATGATCAACGTACAGTACAATACTTACTTCGACATGACGATCTGCGTGCAGCGCGGAACGGGGCGGGCGAGCACCGAGCATTTGATTCCTTATCTCTAGTCCTTGTCTGCCTCAGCTTCTATCTGACGTGCCACTCTCTCTCTAGGGATACCACTGCTGGCCAAGTCCATGTTGTACACATTATGTGTTTTGGTGATATCAGATCCACTATGATTAGCACGTGATGCCTTCGACTTCGAGAAAGAAATTTCACTCTGCCCATCATCATCGTCGTCGCCGCCTTTGAATATATCGGTCCTACATTGAACGACCTTGATCATGCTTAGAATTGAGTCTGCAATCATGGCCATCTCCCATGTGGAATGTGGTTCCACGGACAGGAGTGGTTCTTTCTCCTCAAGTCGCATTTGCTTTGCGGTTTTTGGCGTACTTAGACGTAGACGTATCTAGATGCACGAGTCGGCTAGGGAAAGTTTTTTTGAAGAAAGTGAGAAGGGTTAGGTTGTGTCGCTCCCGCCCGCACGCCAGCCGCAGCTCTTCTCTTTGTCAGCAGTACATACATATTTTTTATGACATAAAAGCACGAAGCACCTACAGCACCCTCCCGCCCATCCCGATGAAAGTAAAACAACAACATCTCCCTCTGGCAGTGTTGTCGGCCCTGTTATGGGCGGCTGCCAACGCTCACGCGTTCAAGATGAGCAGCTTGTTCAATGGTATTATTGTCAACGAAATTATGACTTCAAGGCATCTCGAGGAAGTTTCCGCCACAACAGCCACTCCTCACGTTGACGCTGTAATCATCACTATTTCTGCGTGGCTGGTGTTCGTAGTCGTGAGTCTCCTTTCATTATATTGATCTCTTTGATGGCAAGTCAGCTCTTCTAACAAGTTTTATTATTTCTCACTCACAGACTCTTGAAGTGAACGATTTCCGCCATCGTCTCATGGCCACCTACGACGACTCTACATCAGACGAGAAGACATCCCGCCGATACACTGCTGCTCTGCTGGCCATTCAGTATGGAATGTATGATGCATTCATCGACTGGGGTCTCACATATACCATCTGCTATGCCATCGTGGGCGGCATCACATGGTATGACGCGGATCCTAACCTGGTGGCTGTAATTTGGGGCTTTAGTTTAATGTGCAGTGCTCTTATTTTCGCTGTTGCAGGGTTGAAGATTCCCGCGTGGCTTGGATACTACCGGTAAGTCACTCATTTTATATTGCTTGTATTAATGCTTCACTCACATACTCACAATACTCTTCGCTTCAGCAAATCCCAACTCAAAACAATCAGAGATACTTCTGGGTTTGCAGCGAACGCAGTCCAAGGCTGGATCAATGAAGATTCTGGCATTACCCGCGTTTCGTTACCGAGTCCGCTTAGGTGTTGGAAAACACTTTACTCAATTTGTTTGGTTCCTCCTCCCATTCTACGTTGCACTCAAGTTCTGGTGGTGTGTCCTCTCGGTCTTTATTGGATTGGTGTTTGGACATGTGTTTCTATATGTTGTGTACAAGTGCCGTACACGATACAGTCATAATAGAGGTCGTGTTGTCATGGGAGCGAGTGCTTTTGTTGCAATTTGTAGTTCCATTTGTTTCATGTTGGGGGTGTGGATTGTCGATAATGTTTGGGGCCATTACAATAGGAAGCAAGAATGTAATTCTTCCGGTTGCTTTCTTCTGTTGTCTAGCTATTTGTGGGCTATTCCAAGGCGTTAAATACTACGAGCATCGCAAACACTCCACAGAAGAGGTTGAAGATTTGTTATTTGATGAGACTGCTCATGAAAAGCCTCAGGATGCTGGCGCCGATACCGAGGAACCCGAGAGTACAACCGCTGTAGGTGACAAGGCTGTGGAAGTAATGCCGAATGAAACGAATAATTCAACCGATCGTCGTGAAGTGATGCACAAGGATAGCATGAATGCCACTGGACATGGATACTTTTATCACACTGGTAAGAAGGTCGTGATAAATTGCTGCTTGTGTTTGTTTCTTTGTCTGGCTCACTTTCTCTCTCATAACACAATACAGCTTACTTTGACTGGGTAAAGAAACCGAGTCTTGCAGCTCCATCTGGCGACAACAACGATACAAGTGAAGATATCCTTCGGGACGTGTACAAATCTATTGCAGAAGCAGAAGATCTAGATGCAGGGGTGAAGTGGTACAATCGTTTTTGGCGTTTCCTTCCCTTCATGTCGTATTGGGGCCTTCTATTGATTGGCTCTCGTGACATGTATTGCTGCAACCGCAAAAAGGACGAAGACGAAAACCGTCAAACAACTTCGGGTTTCCAGTCCATGTCGAAGTGTAATAAGAGTTGGTTTGTTGTTGCCAAGATCATAAAGCTTGCTGTGAATGCTGCTGCTATTTTTGTTGCAGTGTTCGCCACGGGAGCTTCTGTTCAAGCTACAGTGTCGAAGGCGAAGGCTCCATTTGTGCATGCGAAGTATCGGGCGCTGAATACTGGAAAAGTATGTGCTTATGATACTAAGTGCGGCGATATTCAAACATTCGATAGCAAGGAGGCAGCTGATGCGGCCAACTACACAATTGTCCACTGTGGTGTATGCTCCGGCTGCTCAAGCTGGCAGGACCTCTCGGTCCAGTGGAATACTAGAATGGATGCCGCAAAACTAGCTCAAAGGTGTGGTCTTCAAAACATGTTTAGCCGGGATAATATGGCAGATTGTTTGAGGGAAAAAATGGGGTGGACTACTGAGTGCTCCTATGCCTGGGTTCACTCCGTTGAGTGTGCCAAGCAGAATTGTATGTTCGTCGCCGTCACAGCTATGATCACCAACAAACTTGGTAACTTTGCGGTTGGGCCTACTCTAGTGACACCTGCCATGTGCAACGAAGCGCAATGCGAGCAAGGAAACCCAGGGGAATTCGCCAAGCTTTCTGGGGCAAGCAGGAGGAAGATGAACATCCAGTCAGGTATAGCACGACCGAAAGACCAGCAGTGCAGCATCGTTAATGCCGTGCCAAAGAATGACAAGGGATATAACGACTGGACTGGCTTCTTTGAGCCCCTGTGTCCTAGGGATGCATCTCCACCTTGATGAAAGCTTTCTGCTGAATTGAAGAATACACGAGTACAATATCGAAAACGTGCAAGCCATACAGGGAGTCGCTCGACGCATGTGTAGGCAGATAAGCTTCATGGACAAGGCACGTACATAAAGCCTAACTGGAAGTACAATAGTCATCGGAGAAGTAATCATTGTAGTCAGAGCTAAATAAGCGTATTTCAGTGGAACCATGCATGATCCCATTCCTAACTAATTATTCTTCACTACTTTACTACGATTGACCTTAATGAACAAACTCGTTGCTTCGGCGTAACAACAGGTCTATCATTGCTCTCCAGAACGGCCGAGAAGAAGATCTTAGCCGTTCGATCCTATCAAGATACACTCTTACAACTGCTTCCGATCCTTCTCTGAAAGGAGCCCGTAAGTTTATCTTCAAATTGGCAGTGACAGCTATATTTTCTTTGTCTTCGTGCAAGCAGATGTGATATGCAAAACCCAAGACTGTTCAAACAGCAGTCAAACAGCAAGGAGGATACAGGATAAAAATACTTTTGAAAAAGGTACAATACGGCGGATTTCGATTTTCCTCTGGCTTTTCGCCAACTCAACACAACAACACTCAAACAAAAATACAACCCTCGCCTCATGAAACCAACTATCTGTTGGTGCTACATTACTCTCCACTGCTTCCTACTCTGTTCGTCACCATCGCTATCAATAACAATGACATCTACTACTCACTGGACCATTAAATCGGCATGGTCAAAGGCAGGCGTTGGCACAAACATCGTATTGGAATTGAAGTGTGCACCTGATAATGCGAAGACAAAGACAAAAAAGAGGCCAGCATGCGTGGCCTTTGATATGGGAGCAACTCCATGTTTTGATGACGCCATACTTGCAAAATATGTGTTTCTAAGTCATGGGCATATTGATCATGTGGGCGCTTTGTTTAGCCATGCTCGTGCCCATGCTGTCAGTTGCGGTGGGTGAGTTCTGTTCGTTTGTTGCGTTGATAATTTCATTGTAATTACGTTCACAGCAACTCAATCAGTCTTTTCTCTCTCGGATACTATCAGAGAAGCTCCAACATACTTTGTTCCAGCGCAGTTGTTACCACAAATTGAGCAATGTCGAAATGCAATGTCTATGATAGATTCGTTTACAACAACAACATCTGGTGATGAAAACAAAACTACCGGCAGAGAAAATTTACTAAAGATGACATTAGTTCCAGTTAATCCAGGGGATGAGTTCCCTCTCAAGGGTATTACATATGGTTCCAAAACAAACTTTTTCGTGCGTGCTTTTGAGGTAGATCATGCTGGACATACTGCACTGGGATATACGATTGGATCTCGAACAAAGACTGCTGGACTAAAGCGGGAGTATCAGAATTTGGATGGCGATGCGATACGTGAGCTAGTTCAATCAGGTGTTCGTGTGAAAGCTGGCACGGTGGAAAAGATTGAAGTTGCTTATTCGGGAGATACTTGTAGACATGGACTGATGAAAGATTGTCTTCATTCTCCCGAAAGCATGAATGAAAAATTGAGCAAATCAGCAACTTTTCTTCAACAAGCATTCCAAGCGGAGTTGCTTATATGCGAACTTACATTCTTGGACTCGGCTGAAGATGAGACCCAAAGGCAAAGGAGTGTAGAAAGAGGTCATTTGCACATCAATGACTTAGAAGTCATCTTTGCAAGTCATGGGCGATTGAACAGCAACAACGAGAACGAGACAAAAAGTATTTTGTTTTATCATCTAAGTGGAAGGTATGGTCCAGCCTCGCGTGCTTTGGATTACATTGCTGCTGGGCTTCCGTCTCAGATACGAAATTCGTGTCAAGTTGCAATCAAGTCGCTTCTATCTGAGAAAGAAAAGGCTGCCGGGCATGGAATTCAACAGTTACTACAACCGAATGGATGCGTTTCAGTGGAGGATTACTTGCGCTGGAAGAAGGGGAAGAATAATGCAAAAGCTTGAAATGATTGAATTACTTTAGCTTTGATTGGTCTATTCCAAAGCAACAACAACATGATGAAAAATAGAATGATCGCAAACACAAACCAATGTCTGACTATCCACTGGTCTTTGCCGTGCCATGTGCTTCCGGGCAAGTGTCGAAAGCACCGAGTTCCCCTTTCTTTCTGTGTAGAGTCTTGGAGGGATAATTGCAATCTGTCTCCGTTCCAGCGGCTTCTGGTAGTGCAAAAGAGATAAGAATAAGGACCCTGTAGAATACAACACAGTCAAGTAATGGATTCCAAACCACCTATTCTTTGTAGGTAATGCATCAATCGCAAGAAGATGGGCATATGTGGGAACCCTGACTGTGCGTTGAAAAGGTTTGAAGTCAATTCCTTGTTGAGTTGTGAACAGTGTCGCCACATTCATTACTGCTCACGACAATGTCAGAAATTCCACTGGTGTCGTCACAAAGGTAAAGTGGAAAGCGCGCGCCGTTTACCGTTGAATGAATTAATCTGTAGCCACAGCAATGTATTAAATGATTCCTTCATCTCGCAGCTGTCCTGAGTACAAGGCAGCAGTAGAATCTAATGCCGGTTGTTGTTGTTGATCACCTTCTTCTAACCAAAATACCGTTTTATTGACGTCGTCCCAAACTCCATTCTTTGTGACTTGCACAATACACACATCATGATCTCCTCCAACTGTAACTCTTTTCAACTTGATTTGAATGTACGATGCACAGTGCGGCAACACCTCAAATTGTTCTTCCTCCTCATCACTTCCAACTGCAACCCACTCATGACCAATTTTGGCACATTCTTCCTTCTTCATCAACGCTCCTCCATCCCATCCCGGCATCTTTCCCAGAATTGGTACCAACTTGGATTGTTTTGGTGATAACAGTTGCAAAATACCGACTCCCTGTGTACTACCCAAGGGCTTACTGCCCGGCCTGCGATATTCTCCCGTCACTCTCCATCCAACTGCACCATCCACTCCACCGGGCAATAATCCTGCTTCTCCCATGGAATCTCTCCTTCGAACACTGTAGGCACTCCCTGATGTAGTTGTCACCGATGATGCTGTTGAGGGAATATCATTGTACTCCTCTCCTCTATTTGTCACACCGAGGAAACTACATCTTGTTAGTGACGTTTTGTAGAGGGATACTGCCCATAATTTGGGGGAAGAGACAGATACCGGCGTGACAAATGTTAGAATGGACATGGAAGAAGATAAATCTTGAGTCGGAAAGGGAATGGGGCAAGAGAGCGACCATACCGGCATAGAGATTGGTGGCGGACATGGTGGGATAGTGGCCTTGTTTGGATGGTGAGACTGTGGGCGGGAGAATGCACTGACGCCGCCGCCGCTAGTCAATGAGAGCGGCAGAAGTATGGCTGCATAAGCAGTGATGAGAGCGAGGGACGAGGGTCGGTGGGTTGCCATTGTCTGTTGTGTAGGATGGTAAAGATGGTGAAAGAAGTTGGGAGATAGAAATGGGGGAGAGCCTTTTTTAACGAAGGAATTGGTACTCTGAAATGTGTCCATCCACATTGAATGATGACTATGATGAGCAAGCTAGAGATCTCCCTGAAGTAGCCATGAAGTGTTACAATACGGCTTCATTATTATTTTATTGTTTTATTGTACCGCTTCAAAAATGTGGCTTAGATTGGCTAATCAAACAGCCATCGTCACCGGTGCTGGATCAGGAATCGGCCGTGCCATCGCGCTGGCACTAGCAGAACAAAATTGCAACCTATTCTTGACTGATGTTCATATCCGAAAATCTAGAACATGTTGTTGCCGAATGCACAAAAGTGGTGCCGAACAATAATATATCAGTAGAATCAAGTGTGTGTGACGTAAGAGATAAGCTGCAAGTCGAACAGGCAATCCGAAAAGCAGACGTTATCTGCAGCTGCTGCTTCATTTTCCGTGGCATCGATTCTTGTAAATTGTGCTGGAATCACACGAGACGGAAGAGTGACAAATCTATCCGACAGTGATTGGGACGATGTTCTTGATATCAATCTCAAGGGAACATTTCTCATGTGCAAACACTTTTGTGAACCAGGTAGGGCAGCATCCCTTTTAACAGGGTCCGATACTACCCATCACAACGGCACGGGCGGGGGATCAATCATCAATGTTGGATCAATAATATCAGAGTATGGGAACATGGGCCAAGTGAATTATGCAGCAAGCAAAGGCGGAGTGGTTGGATTGACAAGATCGCTTGCGAAAGAAATGGCACTTTTTTCACACAAAATAATACCAGAAGAAGGAGTTGCAGAAATAATACCTCCATCCATTAGAGTGAATTGTATACAACCAGGTGAGTTCAAGTCGAATATGATTTGTCATCAATTTCTCTTGACAAGGGTATTTGTTTCCTTCGCACGCCATGTGAACAACTTCTTCTTTATTGTGACAATCTTCTCTTCTCATAACAGACATTCGACAACATATCTTGTGCATGTTACACAGGCTTCATTCACACACCAATGGCACACACTGTACCCGACAAGATTATGTCCCAGATGAAACAACGCATTGCACTCCGTAGACTTGGTCAGGCTGAAGATGTAGCGAACCTGGCATTGTTCTTGGCTAGTAACGCTCGATCTGGATACATCACTGGTGAGGTGATTGAGTGTTCTGGTATGCTTCGTTTGTGATCCCATTTAAGGAGAGACAATTCATATTCATATATGCCTACCTACTACTGAGAATGTTGCACAAGCTGCGTAGAGAGGTGGCAGGGTGATGTGTGTGGGCTCTTGGAAACTCCATCCTGTCCGTGGTGCAAGCACAAACAAGGCTTGATTGAAGATGAAATCTGAAAAATTCCGCGGCTGAAGATACCGTTATCGCCGTTATTTTGAAATACTTTTGAATTGGCGAACCGGACACAAGCAGTCATTACTTGCTCATTGCTCTCATTGCTCATGTCGTTGCTGCTGCTTGCTTAGAATTTGCCCACTGATCTGATCAGACTGACTTGAGCAGTGGATAGTGCCGGAGACATATTATTACATCACTCACTCTGAGAGGTTTTACTATGTAATGAAAAACGATCAGAATTCGACAATTATCATGCCACCTTACAGCAGTACTAGCACTAACTCTGATTGGGCCCCTTCTTCCTCCTCGTCCAGAGGAAGTCAACCCAAAGCAGCACTCCATTTATCATCGTCAAGCAAGACCAATGAGTTATTACAATTGGTCGCACAGGAATTAGAAACGATGAAACAACCACCCAAACAACAGTCCACAAAACCAGCTGCAGCAGAACAATCCTTCCCCCCCGCCTGCCTCCGTCTAATGTCCTCGCTTCCCGGAAACCTCACCTGCATCGACTGCCATTCTCGAACGGACATATCCTGGGCATCCGTATCATTCGGTTGTTTGATGTGTCTCCAATGCAGTGGCAAGCATAGATCACTCGGAGTGCAAACGAGTTTCGTCAAGAGTGTATCGATGGATGGGTGGAAGGTTCATGAGGTATTGAGTATGTTGGAGGGGGGGAATGAACAGCTGGACCAATTCTTTGAACGGCATGAGATGGGCAAGTCTGTCACTGACAGTGGTGATGGTAATAATCGCATTAATCCGACTAGTCCAACGGCTAGTGGGACGATATTAGATCGGTACAAAACCAAGGCGGCATCGTTCTACCGTCAACATTTGATTAACCACGCCAAGGAATTGGGGGAGGGGGGGGTATATAAAGGGAGGGAGGCTAGTCGATCCAAGAATAAGAAGAAATCTTCTCCTTCGGCATCATCGTCGAGAAAACATCAACGCAATCAACAACAGCAACAACAACCCTCAAAACCTAAATTATTGCCGACTGTGACAGAAAGTAGTGCATCGTTGGCAGAGTCGGAAATAGCTACTTCACCGCCTCTATCGCCTTCTTCACAGCAGCAACCATTGAAAAGACAACGTTCCGAGGGTAAATCAGATGTTAGCATGGAAATGAGTGATCTAGACTTGGATAGAATGGAATAATACATTGATGGATGATGTAAAAAATTAACGCCGTTGTACTCTTCATTATTTACAAAAGGGAGTCTCATTTTCAACCATCTTTATTATTTAAGGTTTATAATCATCTCGAGACACGAACTACACATGGCATATAAATATTTAGCGAAAACTACCCAAGCTGTGCACAATTATTAACCAGGGTGGGAGTGCAGTAGCAGAGGGTAGCAAATAGGATCTTTCAACAAACAGCCCACACCACATGGCTACTTAGCTACGGATCCTTTTTAGACTTCTTCTTCTTTACAATGGAGGAAGCAATCTTCTTTCCCTTATGGAAGAATCCCGCAATCTGTTTTCGTCTTTGCATTGAAGTCCTTGGGGAATAGGACACTGTTGACCTTATTATTTTTGGAGACCTTTTTACCACCTTTAGTATTAGATGTGGGGGCAGTGGTCGAGGTCGAGGTAGATGATGCCGTAGCCACAGTGGATGATGACGATGATGATGAAGATTTATTATTCACTGCAATTTCATTTTGAGCATACCTGCTCTCAGATCCAATAATTGCCTCAATACCCGTGATTCGTTTTATCTCGGGTTTCTTCACGGGGGGATTTGCTGCCACGGAGTCATCACAGAGAGTGGCATCATCATTATTTCGCAGTGCATCTAGAGGACTAGCTGCTGCTCGTGAGGAACGATCATCTTGGAATAGTGGTGACTGCTCACTGCCGGTGTTTGTGTTGTTATTAAGGAACTGACATTGATGCAACAGCGTTGATGAAGCTTCTTGCAAGTCGTCGTGATGGTCTAATTGCACGTGAGGAGGCATCTTCTTTTCGACTCAAGAAAAACTGTTTCTGCTAAACACTAAGTATGATGCTGGCTGTGTGTGAGATATCGTTTCAAAGTTACGCCATCGTCACTGAAACGAATCT
>JAHBBA010000053.1:0-140054 GCA_018806925.1 Skeletonema costatum | reverse complement strand
TTGGACAAGAAGATGAGGTCCGCCTTCCAGTGATTGATGATGTTCTGACAGTACACGCCTCCATCAATCTACGTTTTGGGTCTCTTTTGCTCGAAATGTATCTCTCGGGTTTCACGTTAGATCTTGACAACAATCTCCACCACCACGTTCCTAGTGTTTCTGAGCTGCCGATGCAGCAGCTGAGTGAAAATCAAAAACACATATTGCGCAAAGCATTCACCAAGCTTGAAACTTCTACGGTGATTCACAGAAAGATAAAATTCACTGGCGACGTATTAATGAACCAGGCTGAAGCCTATAGACTCATGGGGACTGTAAATAGTCTTCTTCACGAATGGGCCCTGGCAGCGAAGAATTGTAAGGTAGGACTATCCATGTTATCAGCATCTGTTTCTAAATCTCAAAACGGAGAAACGATTGCGTCGGCAGACGATATTGTTGCAACAATGATCACTATCACACAAAGTATATTTGAGGCTTTCCTGCATTTACCTGACGAGATACAGTCAGCGAAGGATGCCTTTCGGATGCATTTACTTGCGCAACAAGCTGCAGAGGTGGGCTACGGCGACCTCAGCAATATATTTAGAAAAGAACTAAAAAATGAAGGCGAGGAAGAGGTTCGACAGCTTCTTCTCTTGAACAAAGATGCAACTCTACCAACTGTCGACAGAGCAAAAGTTCAAGAATCTCTAAATATATATCAAAGTATGCTGGAAGAAACCCTGAAATACGGAATGCATTACGTTGAGTTGGATATTAATGGAGGAGCTGCAAACGATAATCGCGACATCTTGTACGAAGGAAGTCTTCGTTCTGTGATTGGATCACTCTACTTGGATCTAAATGAACCGTGGAAGGCCAGAGACGAGTTAGAAAACGCTGTGCAATTGTTGGAAGAAGGAATACAACTCGTTGATAGCGGCAAGTACGAAGTGACCGGAGATGACGGCATTCCACTTACTTATTCTCTCCGGCTGGATCTTGCACATGTCTTGCATTCATTGAGTTATACATACCTCGCTTTGAGGCAGTGGGAAAAGAGCCATGATGCATTTGATCAAGCGATGGATATTTATCAATCGGAGCTCTTGGAGGGAGAGAGTCCAATGGATTGGAACTCAATCGCAACAACCACATCGTCAACTCGGGAGAGCACCAGCATGACTGATAGATTGTTGAATTACCTTTTCAGAGCAACTGAAGATATTGACCTAGAAGATTTCCAACAAATAGATAATACAACGGCATAATTCATT
The DNA here is from genome assembly GCA_018806925.1 of Skeletonema costatum. Lineage (NCBI taxonomy): Eukaryota > Bacillariophyta > Thalassiosirophyceae > Thalassiosirales > Thalassiosiraceae > Skeletonema > Skeletonema costatum. The sequence goes on along the minus strand of JAHBBA010000053.1, from coordinate 138,795 downwards.
GACTCACCCTTACCTCCAATCGAAGTGGGCAACTCTAGGACACATAGATTTCGATAATAATTGTGAGAGTTTGTGGGCAGAAGTCTCAGCGTGTTTGATGCGACAGTGCCTGTTACTGACTTACTCTTCATTTTTCTTCCGCTCCAAACTTCCACCTCCGCACGCCGCCGGCAACATTGCAATGAATACTCAGTCTGTATAATATTGTATGATCAAGCTGAGCAGAGTTGGTGTTTCTTAGAGCATGACAATCTGGAGGAAGCTCATCCGCTGCGCCTACTCCTCGCAATGGTCGCATCTGCCTAACAAGTGTCTTTCCACATCCCTTCCTATACGACGGTGTCGGGCACCAACAAGTTATTGTCATCGTAACATTGGCTCCCAAAACCATAATGAATCGCCATACGACGTACTGCACGTGAAAGCAAATGCCAGTAAAGAGGAAATAAAGACAGCGTTTCGAACCCTTGCAAAGCTACATCATCCCGATCTCAATAGACGCTTATTTGACGACAACGATGATGTTGATGATGATAACGAAAACACCATGGCGAGGCTTGTCAATGCATATGAATCCCTCATGAGCAAATATAGTGCAAGTTATTTGTCAGATGCAACTGATTCAAGGGTCGCATTGGCATGCGAAATTTATACTGTCGATGAACTGAGAAACAGCCCTTTGTTTGATGTGTATGCGTTCCGGATAAACTACAATGATGATGATATCAACAGCAGAGGTGACGCCGAAGAAGGAGACAACGATACGATACACACACCAATTGATAGTGATGTCCAAAATCGTCTTGATCCACATCCAGTGCTACCAATCGATGTACATCCCCAAGATTCTGTCTCCGATTTGAAGCGATGTATAATTCAGCAATATGCTACTGCGTGGGGTCTCGAAGACAGAAAGAGAGACCGAGATGGTTTGTATTTAGGATGGGAGTTAATCTACGGAAACAATCATAATACTGACGCAAATTCACATTCTGTATTGAGTTATCACCTATTTTTGGAGAGCTACGGGGTGAACAATGGAGATATTTTGCATGCAGTTGTTCGAAAGTAATATTTATATCACTTCATTGTCATTGTGTGTATGTAGTTTAGCGTGCGTTATTGTGCCTCACCAACGGAAAAATTTCCACTTACTCTCTATGCAAGGTAAACACCCGACTTTTGGCACAGACTTTCAAACCCTGCATTCAACTTAGAATCGACCGAAAGCCCCTGTTGAATCAGAGGAGCAAATACTCCAGGATGGGAGGCGCAAATAGTTTGCATCGATTTGGCCAATGATGCACCAGCATCTTGAACTTCGGGAAATGGGTCCACAGCAGGGCGTTTCGCAAAATGCAAGAGTGAAAATGATGCATCGTATCCGATTTCAGCGTCGTTGTCATTATCTTCGGCAGACACTCCAGTCAAGTGTGAGTCAGGAGAAATGACAATCTTTACCGCGCAGGCAAGAATTTGAGACCAAATCTGATGTCCATTAGTGTCAGCGAGTAGAGCAGGCGTATCACATAACAGCTTTGTAAGGCCAACTACCTGAGTTTTGGCCTCTAGACGAGTAGGTGACGAACTTTGCAAGCGCGGGATCCAAACTTGCCCCAAAAGCAGAAGTCCCAAACCTGGCTGAATCTGGTTCAACTGGTCCAAGTAGCCCTGAGAACCAAATTTACCAACGAATAGTGCGAAGAAGTGGGCGACGAGACCGACAAACTTGGGCGTTTTGCCATGCTGCAATTTCATCAAAAGAATTTGGAAAATATCCTTCATTCGGGGCATGAATGCCTCTTGAGGCATGTACATCACAATAGCACGGAGCAAATCAAATGCAAACAGCTCATTTGCCTTGCTCGATACGAGCTTTTGAAACACTCCCAACATACCCATCAAGTGAGGTACGAGGTCCTTCGCACCCTTTCCAAGATATGCCACAATTAGTCGACTCAAAGCAGGGACATTACTTTTTCTCTCCCAAAGTGTTGGGGTCAACAGAGGAGGGAATAAAGAAGTGTAGCCATCACCTAATCCAGCACCCTCTGGTCGGAACTCCAAAATCTGCGCCAATAGTTGGAACACATACGGTGTAAACTCAACAACATCCATCTGGAGAATAGTCTGAAAGGGAGGGAAGAGGAAGTGTTCGAAAGCCGACGTATGCGCGGAGTCTTTTGAGCACACTGCCCGAATGAGGACTGCAATGGACTCGAAGAGGAAGTGATTGTATTGGGGGTTCTTGGGATTCTTTGCGACGACACCCAGTGCGGAAGTCAACTTCTCGAGCACGATCGAGACGACATCGAGTAAGTCATCCTTTGCTACATTCAACGACCTCATTATACACTTCATCACGTACTCGTTTTCGTTCAAATCCAAATTGTCAACGATTGCAAATAAAGCCGTGAACAAGTTCCCGAGGAATGGTTTCAAGTCAGCACCACCAACTTTGGCTACCTTCGTATTGTTTGGTCCGTCAACCTTGCTGGTCAACATCTTCTCTATCGCCGAGGCAGCATACGTGTGGACAACAACGTGAGGACTTCCAAGATGAGCAATCAACAAGGGTAGCAATCCTCCGAATTGTTCCTTCGAGAATTGATTTCTAAAGATGCTAACAAATTTGATCGATGTCGCCTTGAGCATGGGTCGGACGTTCATATCCGTCTCTTGCAGCTCAGTGTACACATGAGTGGAGAAGAAGTCCATAACATTCACACCCTCATTCAATTGACTGACACCAAATTGAGCACTCTCTGCACGAATAGCAATACCCCACTCAAATGGATTGCTACATTCTTTCATTCCCATTTACTCTCTTATCGGCAAGCAAATTGGCCCAACATTTGATTGACATCTCCGAACAATAGTAGTTGTTTCTTGTTCAAACTGGCGACACATGGCTCGAAGTAATTCCTGTGTGCATTTCCTACGAGACTCGTATCACTCGATTCCATATCTGACAAATAAATTCAGCTGGATCATCCTCAAATCTCTCCTGGTCAATTTCACGAATGGTCAAATTAGGAATGACAATACGACCAAATATCTCACGTAGAGTCCCCTCGCCCTCGAACAATTTGCGATGCATCATTTTGCCAATCAAACTGCTTAGGAATCGGATGCTAATAGTTGCCAACGCATCGTGCTTGGTGTGTGGAGTTACCGTCATGAGGAGATTCCAAACTAATGTGGTGAATTGGGGAAGATACGGCAAGAATGGTTCCTCATCTTTATTTCCATAGAGGTTTAGATTTTGGACCACTGAGACTTGGACATTGGTCAATGGGCCCTGCAAAAGAAAACATGATTGATGTCAAGAAATACAGTTAGTACATGCATTGCCATAACCGAACTGTCCGTCCGCACATGTACATGCAAGACGTGTTTCTTTTCTGCAATAAAACTACTGTAACACTCACCAGGAGTCAACTCTTCATCCTCATCCACCAAAATAGGATTCTTATACTCCAACAACTTGGCAAACCCCATCATCCACTCCTTCATATGATCCTCAAAATACTCTGGCAAATCCTGATAATTCAAACTATAAAAGATCCTATTGATACTCCGCAGCGCCTCCAATCGAGCCGTCAACTCTTGAATATTATTGGCATACCCATCAAGTTGTTGCGTAATAGTTGTGAATAATTGAGTCAGCGGCTCCTGAACGCGCTGCAACACATAGAGAATATCCGCGTACAGTGCATCACTCCGCTGGACATATCGAAATCTCTTAAAGAGGGAATTGGCAGTGAGGAGGACCCCGTTCACAACCGCCCAGTTTGGATTGCCAAATCGACTAATTAGATCGGGGAGTAATTATCCCACTTATTGGGTGGGAAATCATGAGGCGAGGGCAATGAGCTGATAATACTCTCGCTGCACGCTGGCTCCTTTGGATTTGGGGGGGCCTACCGTTCACATGAGCTCGACGAGGTGTTTTTCTTGATCATGTCCCAATCGGAGGTGGGTACTCAAAACTTCTTGCGCGTCCGGCATCGCGCTGGGTCTGGTGCCCAGCCCCCTTTTTGGACCATGGTTCTGTCTAAATGGGACTGGCGGCCGATTGTTCGGACGTGGACCGTCGCGCATCGTGGTTGGGGACTGATTAGTGACGAAGGACCGTTTATGTGGCGTGGCCTGGTGATGTTTGCGAGGGCGAGGGAGTGGCGCGTTCGGTGCATTTTGACGGGGTGGGTATTACTCCGGGTGAGAGGGAGTGAGATAGCAACCTACGTAGTTGTCGACTGGTAGGGCCCTGGTTGATTGACGAATACAATGTTTTGCTGCTTGCTTTACTTAGCTTGTGGTTCTGTTTTGATAGATAGATCCGTTTTCATTCACTTCGATTTTGCTTTTGATGTTCGTTCTGCCGAATTTGACTGCAGACACGTGTCTTGCGGAAAAGATACACATACTGCGATTCATCGATCGAGGCGAGGGTCTTCTCTCTTTTGAAAGACCTCTCTCTGAGAGAAAGTGAAGCAACACATAACTTCTTTGTCTAATTCTCATTAACATTGATTCGAAGTCTCACCTACTTCAACCTCCTTTTTCATAGCTCAAATTTGAGATTGGTTTGCTTCACTCACTCGATTGAAAATATTGCTTTGGGCGGAATTCTTTGGGAGGTAGCCCAACTTCATAAAGTCTCGAGCAGATAACAAGACAACTTGTCCTTGAATACTTGCTTCGTCAATAGTCATTAATGGACAACTTTCACAATCGATCAAGTCATACCCTCCATCACTTTCAAGAAGCTGGATTTCCAACTTGCATCCCTTGGCTTGTCTCTCCCACAATATGTTCACAATTCGACCGTAGGAGACATTTTTACCACGGCTAAATTGAATTATGTCACCAGTTTCCAATCTACCACCATTCTTACGTTTGATGGAGTTGACTTTGCATAAATTGCACATGTTGTCTTTGAGAGAAACAGTGAACCTTTCGCTGTCAAATGGTAGGCATTTCCTTTGGATGATAGACTGGTGAGCCCAGGCTAGATCAAGGAGAGGAGTAGTCGTTTGATCGATGAATTCAACGAGCTTGGTGACATGCAGAGGCAATGAGATTACATGCGGTGGTAAGTCCGATGCTGCATTGAACAAGCAACAATCTACGTCTACTTGACCTTTCCCTCCCCGGATATCAGAAAGTACTCTAACTGTTGCGCCGCACGCCTCTAGTGTCATTTTCCTGTTCGAGAAAATTGTAAAATTTGTGAGACCACGACTGATGAATAGATTGGTGTGGAGCAATCAACTAAAACTTACCACATCTTTTCTTCCGCTCCAAGAGCCAGTCCGATTGTCATCCCTTCAAAAATGTCTCCATCTGTACCACCTGGACGAACCCAATCACGAGCATGCGATGCACGCTGCAAAGTGTAAGATCGTTTGAACAAGTCCAACCCAGTTGGAAGTCTGTGCCTTGTATAAAGTGATGAATCAAACACGCGCACTTCGCCTTCTTCCTCATATTTCTTCTCTATCCTTGAAAGCCAATTGACATGCAGCATTGGTGCACCAAGGGCTGCCGCATAGACATATTTCGGCTTCCTCCAGCCCTGATGGTCAGAGAGGAAGAAAAGCTTTCTGAATGAGTTGCTGCAATTTAGAGTCTCAAACCGTGCCAGTTCTCCCCCCAACTTCTTGATTCTGTCGTTGACAGAATTGTCAACGCCCGAGCATAGGAAGGTATAGCCAGAAAGTGGCCCCGAAGATGTTGAGCTTGGACTGCGTCGCTCATATGATGGAACCGGAACTTGAGTTTGAGTCTGATCCATATGAAACGAAGGTGATATATGCTCGGCTTCTTCCGTTTTCTGCTTCTTTCCTGAGCCAGTATGTGGAGAAACAGTTCGAGTTCGTTTCTTGTCTGGCGTCTTCTTCGCGATGATTGGCTTCTTTTTGGTGCTGATTAGTGCTGCTTCCGCAATTGAAGCTACCTTTGGTTGTCGGGTTGGGGAATTTTTGCGAGAAGACTTCATCTTTTCGGATGCCACTGGCAAGTCAAGCACTCTGGCTCTTCGAGAACGAACTGTAGGGTCTTTCCCATCGCGAGCGTCCTCGTATGACATATTGTTCTCGACGGCTCGAGAAAGGATAGGCATCACCGTCGAGAAAGCGCTATATTTCTGCTTCAACAAACCTGAAACTTCTTCCAAGCTGGTCACTGATTCTAACACGCCAAGAACCAGATGCTCTTCTCTGACGTAGTAGTCTTCTCCAAGCTTTCCCTTGTTTCCAAGAGACGAACCAGGAGGAACGAAACACCACGAATATAAAGACAGAGGGCTGCTGTATGGTTCATATCTCCAATTGATACCCCTTTCAGCACCCTGCTCTTTCAATCGTTGCCACAGCGCATCAAATAGATGCCCTCGGAAAGTAGCCGCTGAATCCTGCCCACGCACAAACCTTCCAACAAGATCAATTGCAACTCGGGCAGTTTCCAAAGTAACAAGGTCGTGAAGCTTTGTATCATCCATTGTGATGTCAAGTTGTTGCTTGTTATGGTTCGTTGTTTGAGGGGTGGTGTCGTTCTCCTTAGATGAAAGCACAGATTCATTACCATTCAAATCGCCTCTTCTGATAGCTTCGGGTATCACTTGGTCTGCTTCAAAAAAATGGATCCCAAGTTGACATCCCATATGAGTTGCACCGTCTCTCGGGACATATACCTTGTTGTAAGGTTCAGGCCCAGTCTTGTAGGACCATCCTTTCTCTTCCAGCTCCTTCCAATACTTTGATAGATCATTTGACAAAAGTGGTCGAGATGTCATTTTCTTTGTAGACGATGATTTGACTTTCTTAGGCGGGTCGCTCTTACGATCATAAACCGCATGGGTTGCCTTAGCTTTGGTCGGTTTGTGAGATACAACCTTTGTGACAGACGCAGTAGTCTGACGAGATTCAGCTTTGGCTTTGACAGAGCTTTGATATTTAGCAACTTTGCCTTTTAGAGCCGACAAAGGCATGCTATCATCTTCACTATCTGAAGAGTTGACCTTTGTTTCTCTTTGCTTCCTCTTCTTGCCTGGTTTTGACGCAGGGGTGCGTTTCTTCGTGGATAATGGCTTCTCAGTCGATGACGATTCTATACCGGTAGCCGAACTAACAATTTCCAACTTTTTCTTCATTATGGCAATAGCAGACGCTTGACTTTTTAAGAGCTTGTTCTTTTGGGCTAGTTGGCAATCTCTCTCGTAGATGATCTCATCTTTCTCCTTGATAGTGTTGCGCAGCATAGAGTTTTCTCTCTTCAAAGATTTCATCTCCTTTTCATGCCGTGCACGCATCTCCTCAATCTGATCCGACATGTGTTTGCGAGAGGCTATCTCCTTCAATTGCTTAGTAGAAGGTAAAGTCATCTCTTCGATTTCTTTCAACTGTCGCTTGATTGCTTCATCTGTCTGAGATTGAGGGAATGTGGTGCGTCCAACTTCGCTCTCATCGTCGTCATCATCGTCGTCGTCGTCGTCGTCTACATTAAACTCTGCTTCGGAAGATTGTGACTGAACGTCGGTGGGCTCACTCTTTTTTGATAGGTGACCGTAGCGAAGGACTTTGGGAGCAAAACTTTCTTCGAGTTCTTCAGCTTCATCGACAGTTGACGAATCATTGGATGGGGACCTAGATCGTTTGACCGAAAGGCGCTTCATTGAAACGTTCTTTTGCTGCTGCAAATAATCATCTTGCGTGTTAACAATATCGTCCTCAGGGTGGTCATTGTGAAGACCGTGACCAACCCAAGCTTCGTCATCGGATGCCTCTTCTTCATCTTCATTCAGAGTTGGATTCTCTGCGGCCTTGAACGAAGGTATGAGCAGACGGGAACCCTCAGGATTTACTTCTTCACGAGTACTCGAAAGCCACTTGGATTCCACTTTCTTGGGACTTGCTGCTTTAATTGACTCGTTTGAGGGATCAGGTGATGGCATCTGCTGAACAGTGGGCTTGACGGACGCTGGATTAACATCATGCTCAGAAGTTTTCTTCGCGACAACTCATCAATGTCCTTCTGTCGGGCTGGGGAGGTAACTGAAGATTCATGCTTATCTTTCACTGGAGTCAATGCCAACAAATCCTGACTCTGCTGGGTTTGAGACTCGTGATCATTTTGGGTATGATCAAGATTAGAAGCCTTTTTCGGTGAATGATCTTTCTCAATATGATCTTCAGGATAGGAGAGAGCAGATGGTAAGCCATTTTCTTGTGTGTGTTTCAACTCAACAAAACTCTCATCATCACCGTTCTCACGCTCGTCTTTTTTGTTGTTTGCGTTGACATCGTTATCCCCTAACTTTGGTTTCACTAATGGTTGAGTCAGCTCGTTTTGGTTGTATTCGTCTTCACTACCAACTCCATCAGCGGCTTCATCTACGTTCATTTTGGCGTCAGAATCATTGTCACCTGTAGTTGCAGTCGCAACTACTTCGTCATCTTTCATTTCAACGTCATCTTCATCATTGGCTAGATCAGATCCCTTTGGAGAATTCGAGGGACCAGTAAGAATTTGGGATGGTCCCGATAGAAGCTGCTGTGTCTCACCATCATATAGAGACCAACCAATACTACCTGATCCAGTAGTGATGATGGTGTCGCCGGTTTCTTGCGGTTCGTCATCTTCTACGATGTCATCAGCAGAAGCATGTGATGTAGTATCACCAACATTCTGCTGGTCAAGAACGGAATGGGCCTGCTGAGATTCGTCGTGATTTTCGGTGACAGCTGTAGATTTGTTCTCGGCTTCCAACACTTTTGCTACTTCCTCGTCATCACACGAGTGTTTGGATTCATTGTCTCCATCAATCATTGCTTCGTTATACCTGCGACCTCCTTCTTGTTCAGGGTAGCGCTCTCCTCTTCCTTCTCCTCCTCTTCTTCCATGAGGTCTAGCTGCGGCGGACTTGAATTTGCGACCATAACATCTTTCTTGTCCTTGTCCTTGTCCTCTACTACTACTTCTTCTTCTGCGCCAGCTGCATCCAGATCAAGTTGTGATGATTTTTCTGTGTCAACCAACTTATCCTGCTTATCCTCCTGGAAAGACACATGTTTGTTACCATTGCTGCGTTGAGATAAAGCCGCATGTTGTTGGACAGGAATGTCAGACTGTGATTGCGATGGACCTGTTAGTCCTGACAGAGGGTGATGTGCATCCATGTCACTGACATCATTCTGCACATTGATGATAATATCCTGCTTCTGAATAATATCCACAACAACTTCATTGTCAGCGTTATTATCACCATCATCTGATGATGCCTTATCACCTTTACTCTCTTGTGTCTTCACACTATTCACGTCGGACATGCTGTCATCATCATCATCATCATTGGCTGCCTGTGTTAATAGACCAGCTCCATTATTGTCGGTATCATTCTCGCCATCACTTTCGTTTGTCTCAAAAAACATGCCCATATTCTCGCTATCATTTCCTTCACCTTCATCAGTACCAGTATGTCTCGTCTCTTTCTCGTCAATACTCCCATCATTATTCCCTTCTTCAACTTGTTCCTCTGTGATGTCAAATCCATCATCCTCCCGCTGCTCCTCCTCCACATTTCCATCGTCTGTCTTCTCATTAATTCTTGAAGCAAATTGCTCAATAAAATCTTCATCCTTTGCATCCACAAACAACGCTGGCGATTTCTCATGCTCACCATGTTGTTGAGACTGCAGTTGTTGTTGAGATTTCTCCTCACCATTCGTTTGTTGAGACTGTGTCATGCCCAAATGTAATTCAGAAGAAGTAGTTCCCTGAGTATTGACTTGATCCTCCTGTTCCTCTTCTTGTCGCTCTTGTGTCATTTGTGTCGAATTCAATGTCCCTTGAGTACTCCCAATATTTCCTCCTCCCGCAGATGTCATTTGAGTTAAAAGTAGCGAAGTGGCTTCCGTTGCAGGTGTTTCCGCCTGAGTATCGAGTAGAAGATCTTGTTGTTGTTGCTGTTGTTGCGACTGTTGGCTCATTTGTGTCGTCAACAACGGTGATGACGCAGCAGAAGAAGTAGAGGGTTGTGACGACGACGCCAACGGTTCCAATGGTGTCAACATTTGAGACGAAGTGGGAAAGGAATCATTGCTCTCTTCCCTGGCGGTTTCATATTTGGGTGATCGTTCTTCTACCTCGACGTCATCATTGTCTCCCAGTCTATCATCATCAGGTGCACCATCTTTTGATAGATCCAGTTCCATATCTTTCATGTCGTCATGCCCCTCCTCCTTTTTATCATCGTGACTTTGATCCAATCTTCTGAGCGTTCTCATCCTCATTACTTCTTGAGGTGTTATCCGTCTTTACCGTCAACTGACTATCATTGACATTATCATCGTCATTTTTGGACGTGTTGTCCGTTTTCACAGTAAGTTGACTATCAATGATATTCTCCTCCTCCTCATTGACCGGAAGCTTTGTATCGTTGCGCGCGTTGCTCTCGTCATTATTGGTACCATCCTCTCGGAGCGTTGGCATATTTTTGAATTTGTTGGATAGTAGTCTCCAGGAAAGCGAGTGCACCATTCCCAAATTAGAGAGGTTATGTCTTTTGGAGGTGAGATGATATGAGATGTATCGAGGCAAAGATAGGTGTTTTTCGGTAATGATTAATTCGATCGAGTAAAGAAGAGCAGAATAGTTCAAGTGAATAGACTGTTTTGATGCTTGTATTGGTGCCTTTTGCCCTACTTTTGGTTAGCGGTTAGCATTCATTTGATGAATGTCATAGAGATCATCGTTGAGATAAAAATTGAATTCAAGTCAGAGCGTGCCTGTCCCCCGCGTCCCCTTTCAAGTGGCGGGAAGAAGAGGACCCCTCCTGATGGATACCCACAGATTCTCCAGACGATGACAAAGTCTTTATTTACTTGGCTGCGTTCTTACTATTGTATGACAGGATCGTTGCTGCTGGAAGAGGAAGTGAAAATAGAGCTGCACGCACAATGTTAATGTAATTTTACTGTTACATTAATATTCTTCTTTGCTGTTATCCGCATTGCAGGTCTGTGGAGGAGGTGGTGGGCTCAAAAAGTGCAGCATGAACGATCAGATAGTTAAACAGAGCAAGGTAATAAGTTGCTTTAAACTCTCAAAGCGTAGCTCAAACAACAACAGCAACTTGTTCTCAAAGTGAAAGTCAAGAGTTTGCTGATTATACACAGATTAATCTTCCTTTTGCTTCTTGCCATCACCATCACCCTTCTCTCCAATAAACTTCGCCACAATCTCCAAATACAACCCACCAAAAACCAATCCAACACTACACCACTGCCAGACATCCAACACATGTCCAAATTTATACACACTTAGCAATATTGTAAAGAACTTTCGTGTCGTGGTCACCGTCGTACAAGTCAATGGAGAAAAGTGGTGGATTGTGAGAAATATGAAGACTTGTCCCAGTGAAGCAGATAGATTTAGCTGCAGTAATAGCTTTGACGTGTGCTCGGCTTCAGTATTGGCAATGGTATCTGTACTAGGGAATAGCATACTCATACCATGTTGGAATTGACCAGCGTAATACGAACACGGAATGAGAATCAGTGTTGCATAAAGGTTGATCCACAACATTGTTTCCATTGCACTTGGCGGCCGAAAGTTTGTTGAGGATGATGATGATGAATGATGCGTTTGCTTCAAAGTACTTTGGCATGCACCAAGCAACCCACATGAACAAACTCAATCCCAATAATGCCAGACCGTATGGTGAATCTCCTTTCTCATCCTTGTCCTCTCCATCACTACTACCATGAGGATGACTGCTGTCATTAGATTGCTTTTGTAATTGAATGTACTGAAACGATAATATACCGATTGTGATTAAAGCTGCACCAAGCCATTCCATCCCGTTGATGCCTTTGTGGTTAGTAGAGGATGACGTACTGCTGTTGTTGTTTTGTTGTATGCCTATTCGCCCATAACTTCTATACTTGTCAACAAGCCACCCTACTACCATGGTTGGAATTAATTTGGAGCTCTTCGCCAAAACGCACGTTGGATATGATACGTAATGTAGTGATTCGTTGGATGCCGCCATGGCAGACAAGTATGTTATAGATGTCAGCGCTAGCAATGGATGATTCAGCTGTCCATTATCTTGTACTTGTCCATGATCTCGTGGACTGTTCTCCTTACCACTGGTACGGTCAGTCGTTTGCGCTAAAAGCAGCGGTCCGATCACAATCCAAACCAATGCAAGCAAAAACGAAGAGAACGTTCCTGTAGCCAATAAGAATAAAGTGATGCTCTGCTTGTCATCTCCACTGTTCGCATTATCTATTTGGAAGAGATGTTCTTGGACAGTTCCATACCACAGGTAGCAGGAGGTGATGCCTGTTGCGCAGAGTAGTAGAAGGAGAGGACGACTTTCGTTTGTTTCGTTGTTTGGTTGGTTGGATGACGTAATTGTATGATGTGGATAATGTGGTGCAGATGCTTTGGTGGTACTGGCCGAAGCTATGACATCATCATCGTAGTCATCCTTCTTTTGCTTAGGTGACAGTGTTTTGCTGTTAAGTATTCTTCTTCGTTGCAATATTGTGTGGGTATTGAAGTCATGCAAGGATGCATTTGAAAGAACTTTCATGAATTTTGACGCTCGCTGAGATAGAGTGAGAGTCGAGAGCCGAGAGCTCTTTTGGAAAGGGAAGAAATACAGCGTTCTTCACGCTTTTCGGGTTTCCCATTCAAAATTTGAATTCCTACGTAGATTCAGTACAAATGACGTAATGAGTCTTATAAAAATCCTTCGGGCCAATTTCTATAAGACTCATCTTCATCAAGCACCTCCCCGCGCTGACAATGACGAAAAGCTGCCTAACGCCGAAGCCTGCTACACATACGACGTCGATTTTTGGCCGATCCTAAAGCATCAATTAAGCTCATATACGTGTTAACTTTCGATTAAACCCTTAGGGATCACCTGGAACCTCCACCATGAATGACAGTGATAAGATTTTTAAAGCCTTTTCGGACCTCACCGCCACCAAAGGAACATACCACAACAAGTGGATCTGTGATGAGTCTTTGGTGAGAATATTGCACATGCACTACAAAAATTTGAAGGATATCGATAAGATGCGTTCCAAACTTGTGAAGCGCCTAAATAGTCAATCTGGGGCATTCGATAATAGCAACACAAAGAAGTTATACGCCGCAAAATTTCAAGCCATTTGTCCCTTTACTGCAACCAAAAGACGGATATACTACTACTATGTCGGAACAGGATTGCCACCCCAAATGCCATCAAACGCTGTTGCTTGCTCACAGGCACCGGCTATTCTGTCGTTTAGTAAAACAAATGATCGTCAGCGATCTTGCAACATGCCGAAGCAAAAATCATTGCCTGACGAAGGAAGCGCCGGTAAGAAGAACAAACGAAAAGCAGCATCACATACAACAGAAGGAGGCGCAGCCAAATCGATTACCCCTACACCAACAAAAAAAAGGTGCTCACCGAGAATTGCAGAGCAACAGTTTGTGCCATTCAGTACTCAGATGGGCGAGTTCTTCGAAGACGATGGGGACGATGAGGATGATGAGGATGATGACGACAACAACAACACCGACAGCGGCGGCGGTGGCGGCGACAGCAACAATTGCAGCAGCGGCAGCAGCACTGAAGAGACTATCCCTTTGTACTGGTTGTCACCAGAAGCGGCTCTGCTATTTGGATTCGACCACGGCGCCGATGTCTACAACGGATTAGAAAAGTTGATTGAAACATTCTCAACTGTGCTACAATCATGGCAAGGGTACGCGACCACGAATATAATCCAATTCGACAACGACGGTGGTTTGACACATCATGCCATATTTGAGTTAAGGAACAAATGCCTATACCTTAGAACTGCATATCAAATTGCACTTGAGGAGTTACAAGTCGGAGTTAAATGGGAAGATTGTTGCAACAAGGCGGCGAGTAAACTGGCTCCTCTCGGTTTCAATGCAGCATCGAACGGAAGAACCATCATGAAATGGAACCGCATCTTCCGTCAAATGCATCAATTCCCAAACCCCGATCCATATGTTGCCAATGGTCTCAAACGAAAGCCTCCCATATTTGAGATATTTCCTTCAGCAGCGGTAGATATGTCCAACTTCATCCTTGACAAATTAGATCACTTCCATGTTGAGATGCTGAGAGATTATGTCAAAACAACCTTACTATCATTGCATTTCTTTATTTCATTTTCCTTCACTTTCTCCCACATACCCCATCCTCAAGATATTCAAGTGCAGTCTTATTGGAAGAAGAAATCGCTGACATACGATACAACGTTCCTATCATCACAATCCACAAAATCATCAAGAGTCTCTGTAAACCTCTTCTTCACACTCTTCCATTCCTCTCTCCAACTCTCGTCTATATCTTCCAGCGCTTTCTGATATTCAACCAACTGAGTCATGGCATCTTCCACAAACGATGGTTCAATCAAAGTGTCTTGACACCATGCATTCGCAGCTTGTATCATGGATTGCACTTGGCGTTCGTTATCTTTATCGATTGCGTATTCCACTGCTTGTGTTAAGTTTTGCAGAGTTGCGGGTATGTAGTGAACCATTGGTTGAAGATCTTTGTAGAAGTATTCTATGAAATCTGGATCAATCTGCACAGAGTCGTCACAAACACAAGAAGAAGTTGCTTGGATGAGTTGATGATGTGATTCTATTGATTCAATAAATCTCATTATGCTTACCTTGATAACGACGGAGTTCATGCAAAGTAACATTCCAAATCTAGAACTCCAATTATTCCCATCAATATCAATGATCGCTTGGGAACATAATATCATATAATACGGAAGCGGAAGCGAGTCGTCAATCTTGAAATAGAAATGATGCATACTGGATGATATTTTTTCAATAGGACTCACCTTTATACTTCATCATATCACTCATACTCATACCCTTGGATACACTTGTCTCCCTTTCCGCCTTCTTGTCATTCTCAAACTTTTGAATTAGTCTTGTAAATCCTGCATCGATTAACGCTGGATGCTCCATACCCTTTTTTACTAATTGTCCTCTTGGCGTCTCATTCAATGACAATTGATTGTACTGAGGCGCGTCGTAAGTTGTGCTACCTCTCCATACGGCATTGTTGCTTTTATTGGACCATGGATATTGTTCATCATTTTGTTGGAACTTTGAAACCCAGTCGGATTGTTTTTGGAAGTTTCGATGGTAGAAATGCCAATTGCTGTAAGATGGGATACCAATGGACTGACACCAAGTCCCATGTTTGGGAGCGACTATTGACCAAGATAGACGAGGGAAGGGAGTGTGATCTTGCTTGGTAACCACGTTGCAGTGGAGATCATCCCCTTCAGAGAGTAATATTGGGAGACCTCCTTCGAGGCTGCTGGTACTGTTAGTGCTACTGATACTGAAAGGGAAGTTTGATTTCTGTTGCATCAATCCCATTCGAATCATTTCGATAAATTTCCTTGCACGAAACCAAGATAATTTATGCTTATGGCGTCTCCGACAGAGGAGTTTTCCGTTTTGCAACAGAAGAGGTACGAACAACCTCTTATTTGGATCCATTGCATCCTTGATTTCCTTGATTGTTACGCCCTTGTCGGATGTGAGCATTTCTTCATATGTGGATAAGAACTCGCTTTTCAGGTTGGTAGGCGGACCGTAGGATGTTCTATCATGAAACAGCGTGTTGTAAACTGTTTCAATAATGCCTTGGACCGATCTCACGAGCAGCTGATCGATTGGTGTGGTTTGGCAAATGAATATCCCGAGCGTGATGATGAGAGTGCCGATGATAACGAGAATTGCATGGCGAAAAAATCTTAGTGACCTCCTCGTTGTATGGCAAGATTTTTGCTTCTGCTTCTGAGTCAAGTGGCCTTCATTATCGTTGTCGTTTTGTTGGGTAGGTAGAATTGGTGCATATGCATATACATGCCGCTTTTTTATCATTGTTTTAGCTTGTAGCATGGATTCCTACTCTTACATATTCACAGCGTTAGATACGATATGATTGTATAGTTTGATGGCGACCAGTCCAAATTGGACCTCATCAGGTCACCTGCGAGGCTGCATCATGCCTGATGTGATGAATTTTGTATAGACTTCATGTTTTGGGAAATGAGAGCATCCGTCCAAAAGGTTATTATACACATCAAAGTAGGAATCTACTGTCCTTCCCAATAAGCTGCTAAAATGCATCTTTTCGAGTCTTAATTTGAACTACTGTAAGGTGTTGAACTCCAAGGTCCATATCAATTCTTGAACATTTCGTCACGAACCACATTAAGTGACATGAATTGGTCATTGCATCTTTGCTCACACTTTCTTATTTCCTCATCGGTGGGTGGCCTTGCCACATTGTAAACACACCCAAGCAGACATGCGATGCTAGCAGTGAATCGACCCCCAAAAGTCTCAACGCACCAGTGCATTCCATCACTTGAGATCTTCACTCCAGGACATGCTTCAGTTCTATTTGATGGTAGACTTGAGCACACTTGTGAATATGATGGTGGCCACTTTTTTGTTGTTATTGGTGGACGCTGTAAGAAGACATTTGCCACATCTACTTCCCAACCTTCTCGTGAATAATCTATATCTCTTTGATGCAGACTCAAGAGATCTAGATTCTTTGCATTTTCCATTAGTAATTGATTCGTTAGATTTCCGAACTCTTGAACAAGGACATATTGTACATCACCCTCTGATTTGGTAATGTTTCGTGCGACTTGTCTGATCATACGATTGATTTGTGTAACTTTTTTCCAGTCATTCTCACTTTTCACATTGTTGCTCATTGGCAGAGTGGGTATAACTATCGTTGTGGCCCCAAGTATTCGATGGGTAGTTTCGATTGTCTCAATGAGTCGTGCACTATCGATGTAATCAAGTTGTAACCAGCCGTGTGGTACACGGAAGACAGCAGCATCAAATCCGTTAACCACATTCACATTGCCTGCCTTGAAACTAGCAAGCTTCGACTTTTGAAAATAATCAGTTGTCGTCCTGTTAACTTGGTGGGATACTCCCTTATTGCTAGGCAACACAAATTGGGTAGAGTTGTATTCATGATTTAGAAAGTCAAGTGCTTGTCCTTCATTCCAGTGTCTAAAAAATCCGGTACATCGTGATGGCCACTTAGTATTCTCCTTCAATATAAGATTTGTTATCCTCCAAAATGCACTAACTCCACCGCCTCTTATTGGAGAACATATTGACCTGCATATATGAATAATACTCGGCCGGTTACCGTCAGGACGAAATATATTTTTGGCACGTACACTGTCTTCTTGTGCCTCGTCCAATGCGGCAGAGTCGAATGCCTGTGCGAATTGTGCTGAAATAGAGTCCCCGACGAATATTATTTTGAGATCTGTTTGAATCGATGCAATGAAATTGAAATATTTCTGCAATGTGGAAGGTAACGATTGCTTTCCTTGTTCGTCTCCACATAAATAAGTATCAGGTTGAGAAAACCGGGTGTAGTAGCCAGAATCTGCTGCTGAGACCGGTGTTTTTTGTAGAGACACTGATATTCTATTATTGTGGTGTAGTGTGTCTTCTGGTGTTGTCACTCTTTCTGAGGGTGATATAATAATATTATTATTAAGATGGTACCATAAGACTGCAGTTACAATGGTATAAATCAACGCAATCCGAGAAGAACAACAGTAATAGGCTTGCCCTGCTGGTGCCTTGAATGATGTCGCTATCGCTGATCTGTTCATGGTCGTGAGGCATAAGTGCCAAATAACAACTGCTGAAATAATGAATAATGAGCGAGGGTCGACCTCTATGTAGATACTATAAATACGTGCACTGCCTTTTGCATGAGGCCCTCTAGGGCCGAATGCAAAAAGGGCAGCGCGCGTATTTTTGTATGCATTCCTGTGTAGAAACTCGCGTAAAATCGCTGCTGCATACACCGCTACATGTGTAGGAATTCAATATGGTAGACCTCCATGTATTCTGGCGTGTACCGTATGAAAAAAACGAAGAAAAGTTGATTTATATCCGTTCACACGTGGCATCAGCCATCAAAACAACGTAGGAATCGTCCGTAATGAGTTCTTAGATTTTTATTTTTCTCGCATTCACGGCACTTGACTTTACCTAATCTCAATGAATTTGCGAAAGACAAAAAGGTCAGAACCGTTACGACAATCAAGACAAAACTTGAAAACCATATTTAAGTAAATCAAAAACGTTAGGATAGAAAGTCACAAAGAGAGCAGCCTGCCCCTGTGTGCTCACGGAGAAAAATACTATTGCTTCGAGGTTGAAGATTGCATCGAGAGAGCTTGGCCTTGGTTCTGTAATTGTTCATGGTCTATGTCGTTTGTTCGGCTTTACATACTTTGCACAATATTGAAGGTATGAGCGTCGAGGAAGCTACAGCTACGTTGCATCTGCATTTGTTGGTGTATGATAAAGTCTCCGATGGAAATATATATGAACTTTGATTAAATCCCAAGCCTGGTAATAAGCAGGGAAAGTCTCTCAAAGTTCCAAACTTCTACTACATTTGTTAGTTACTCTCTCTAGAGGCGCTAAGTAGGTACAATACCTACATACATTCACATGCCATTGATGAATAGCAAGACTCATACATGAGATAAAGTAAAACTTTCTACCGTAAAAATAATTTGAACCTGTCATTTTCAGTGTCTTAACGTGACTGAGGTATAACAGTTCAAAAACGGGATTAGCTCTTAGTACCGTACTACGCGAAACACCACTCAATTTTAACAAACGCAGAATACAAGAGTTTTGCACTGGTTTGCATACTGGATGGATGGTCCAGACCCAGACCAGGGCTGTATCTAGTCTGTAGATACCCACCGAAAAAATACCTGGGTCAGGTATTTTTTGGGTATTGGGTGTAACTATTGCGTACGTACCTGCTCGATTTCTGTATGGGTACATACCTACCTACCTGCGCTTTGTCCGAGCTGGCTTATATCATGTATCCAGACTAATTCTCCGTTGGCTGTTGCTGCCGCTAACCGCTAACCGCTAACCTTAGAGGTACTACTGCCGCTAACATTAGAGGTACTCCTAGTACTCGGCAAGGCGTCATGAAATCAACACGTAATCGCTATTGAAATCACAAACTTGTCAGGAATTCCCCTATTGCTAATCACACTATTCTTCAAAAGACCAAGCGAATATTCGGAAATCGAAAGCTTCGAACCATTACCCCCCTCGGAAATTAGAGACTCCGCGAGTACCTTAGCGTAGTATCCAGCGCTGAAAGGGCCTGTGTGTAAACTTGTCGCATAGCTAATCCCGGCTCTGCCCCTTTCGCCGCCTCCTTCTTGCGCCATCTATTGATGAGTTCAATGGTGGGCGCTGGAACCCCGTTGTTGTGCGCCTGCGTAGAAGCATTAGTATCTGTACAAGTTGTGAAAAGAGTTATGGCGTCGTCGCGTCGTTGTGGCAACTGGAGTTGGAAAACGACTTGGTCAAGGGTCCATCACCTAGTTAGGAGATGGATTCCAGACCGGCCGAGCCGTTTGCAAAACAAACATGTACTCATGTGACTTCATGTTCATGTGAGATGTGAGCGGGGAGCCAGCGGGGTGCGCTGCGTCACTAACACAGTTCCAACGTTGTTGCATGATGCCGTGCAGGGCTATAGATTTATGTGATTTTTCTCCCCTTATTCTCTTATTTGTACACTTTGTGGCTATATGAGATTATCACATCTATCCCTGCTCCCACACTATAATCACTACACAATAAACGAAACGTTTCTATTGCGAATAGAATATTTTGCTTTTGCAATAGCCTTTGAACTTATACTTTGCGTCCTATTCTTGAACCACGTTGCCGGCCCAGTGACTAACAGTTGCGGCACTGTTGGAAGTGCTCCTCTATTGTTACTGTTATCACCATTATCGGTTAGCACCTCATTCTGATCTGATGTTGAACTTCCTGATTGATGTTGGCTCCTCGCTACTGCTTGACCAAACGATCTACTTTGCTGACGAGTACTGGAACCCCCACTGTTGTTTTCCAGCAATGAATTCATACTTGCCATGGCGACTAGTATCCTGCGATGAATTGAAGTTGCAACCACACCCCATTTCTTGGAGCATCTCTTGCCCATCCCAGAAAGTTTTCTCATGACTCTACGAGAAGTATGGAGTAACTTGCGATTTGTTTGTTGGCGTATGTTTCTAGAACGTACATGGCGTTTGGACTGCTTTGCTGGTCGGCGATGATGCGATGTTGGAAAAGAAGAAGTATTTGACCGATTCGGATTACTACTCTGCCTTTGTTTCTGGCTACTAATGTTGTGTTTGGTTCCTTCGACTCTTTTTCCAAATGATGGCTTGTAAACAGGAAGATTATATCCACACCCTCCAACTCCTTTGTCAGCGCGTAGAACTTGATCAAAATAGCGCATCTCCTGCTGTACTACTTCGTCTCGAAACAAGGGTGATGAATAATCCTGATGACGACGTAGTGGTGATGGTGAAGAAGAAGCGTTTTTTGGTTTCTTTGGGCTGAGATTGTTGTTCATGTTTGAAATTGCATTGTCGACTTCTGTCTTTGCAGCTGCCACTGCTTTATCGATGACTAGAGAGGGCATAGTAGCTGTGTATTATTCTGTGTATCTAGATAGAGAGGTCGGCTGTGTATGAAAGTACCGGGGGTGGACTTGGATGTCATGGAATTTTATGACCGAGGAGAGGCTTCGTTGCCATTGGTTGCCATCATCCATCATCGCCAAAGAAAAAGATACTTACGTAAGGTACTGACAAACGTAATGGTAGATACTACCAATAAAATATAAAATCCATCCTACCCTATGACATAAAGAAAAAAGCAAGACTGCCTTCTTGAGCTTTTTCACCATGTTGTTGGCTCGGCGCTCTCAATAATACTGCATATTATTGACGAATAATACAAACATGATGATGCTGTCTAACTTCACTAGCTTGCTTGCTCTTCTCATTACCGCCCTGGTCTCATCTACCGCTGCCGCCGGCGGCATCAAACTTTGAGCTATCCGCCTTTCCACCTCGTACTTCTGATACCTTCAGTAGATGCGAAACACCGGATGACTGCGCCACTCATTCTCGATGCCGATCTGGTGATGTTGCTAATCTAACAAATCAGTGTGACTGTGTTAATATCGACGAGACTGATGGAAAGGGGAGATGCATGGTTATTGATGGACTCTGTGAAGAAGCGGAGGACTGCGCCGATATTACTAAATGCCAAACCGATAAGGGTGCGAATCAGTGTTACTGCGCTAAAGATGCCGGCGTTTGTGATAATGGAGGTGGGGAATGCAAGGTTGTTGAACAATGGTCTGACAGGAGTTCTCGTTTTGTATGTGGCTGCGATGGGACCACTTATCCCAACGCTTCAGAGGCTGCCAAAAATGGAATCAATGTTGCTTCCAGAGGTCCTTGTGCCGACACTCCCCGTTCTTCAGATGTAGCAGCTGTTGAGTAAAACAGTGGGGCAAAAGAATCTTGTATCTTGTTGAATTGCAAACATTGTCTCTTGTACCGTAGCAAACGATAACTTAAACTCTAATTATGTTGGACAAATAATACACTATTTCATCCCAATCTTCTGATTCGAATAGTCGTGAGTCTTTCCATTTCTCACCAAGCAAGGTCCATCCACCAATTCTCAACCATGAGATGATGAACAATGTTTTGCCCTGCTGGACATGTACGATAGCAGCTGATGAGTATCACAACGTGAATAATCTAATATCTTGTTCAATTGCCGATGATATCTCTTATTGTAGCGAATAAGAAACTTATAATTGTATCTCTAGGACAAATATTAACATCACACCCAACCAATCGAATACACCCTCAACTTTTAACTTGATTTTTGTTTCTCGCCATTCTTGTGCTCCGAATAGTCATGCGTCTCTCCCTTACTCACCAACGTCCAACCAATTCTCAACAATATGATGAACCAAGTTATATGCAACAGCACCAAAGAACCCAACAAGAAGTAAAAGAAGGCAAAGTGCGCCTCATGCAACGCTGGGTCCATCTTCCCCTTTTCCACCAAAAATTGATAACTCTCCGTCAAAACAGATCCACAAATCACAAACGGGAAGATGACCAGCCTAGTTACAATCCACATTAGTACCATAGTCACAAAGCAAACAATCGTTGTAGTCTTCCACTTGACAAAGTTGGCAAGCTTGGACATATCAATCGGCACATCAGACAAATCATGAACCATGAATATCATTGACCCAATTCTTGTAAATCGATAATACGACGACAAGAAGATGAGACAATTCGTCACAATATGATGTGCCATCATCTCACGAAAGTCGCCTCGGACTGTTGGAGACCATTTGATTTGAAATAGAGGAGTCCACAACAACGTTTGATCACATCCACCCTTGACCATCATTTTCAACACCTCTTGCTTCCTTTGACTTTCATCCACGACATGTTCCTTTTCCAAAAAATCAATGCCGACGAATACGCCAATGGATTGACCAATTCAACCTTGAAACTAAGTTCCATCAAACTAATCAATGCATCGACGTTGTACGATGATTGAACAAGATAATACCACGCCATGCCCGGTTCAACAGGGTGATTGGGGTGCATATCCCACAAGTTCCTCGTTCCACCTTGACTCTTATTCCACCATGATTTGTCGTGAAAGTACTTAAGTCCATAAATGGAAACAGCCGAGTGATAGCACAGACGGTAGACATATTCACCAAATTTGACAATTCGTTCTTCATTCTCATTTTCCCAATTGGGTCCATGGGTCGATCGACCAAGTCGTCGTCCCAGGGCTGAAAATTTGGGTAGAAATACCTTCTTCAGTAGCCGTATGATCAACACCAACGCTGTGAGAACACACAGTGCCATTGGATTGGTCAACATCCCCAGCTCAGTGGAGTTGGTATTAAATGCATAATTGTAATAATCATGTAGAGTCGCCGATAGCCCCTCTCCATCATGAATCGTGCCTGAATTCCGTGCATTCACCTTCTCCCATCGGATATAATCTGTATAACTAACATCTCTATCTGCATATCGATGAAAGGACGAGTCGAAGGAGTGACTAAGTTTCCCATGAGGGAATTCCACCCATTCTTTGGAGAGGAGGGATCGCCATCCGTTTTGAGGGCAGATTGTGGGGCCTATGTATGGGATGTCGCAGCCGACGTCGAGTAGGTTGGAGAGGAGGAGGTATGGTGCGCTTGGTACGATGGTGCGGTCCTTTAGGCGGAGCCGCCTTTGTTCTTCGACTGGTGGGGAGATGCTGGCCGACATGGTTGCAAAACATGGGTGGGAGAGCCGAAAAAGTTTCGGAAGGCGAGGGACGATTCAGGGGGCAACCGGGCTAGCACACATTAGAAGTACTTTTGCTGTCTTTTAGTCCCATAAAAAATATGTAAGTAGTTGCTTGTCTTGGGGCATCTCTTGGGGCATTTGTTGAAAGCCCGATGGTCTGTGATGCGTCCGGCGACGCCCTTCCCCCTCTCGCTCGGCCTCTCGCTCCTCCAAAATCAAAAAGGTGAGAGTAGCAAAGCGATACTTTCACTTACACAAAGAAGTAGTAGGCAAGAACTCGCATACAATAAACCTCTCGCCATGGCCTCCTCGCAAGCATCGCCCCAATCACCTTCATCAGAGGAGCAGTTGTCATCGTCCAGCAAGCAAAAGCTGTTCGACTTCACCGGCATCATTGTGCGAAAAAAGAACATAAGCAAAGAATTCATCAAGCTCGCCATTCAAGTTGCTGACAATACCAAAACAACTACAATCTACATTCCCAGAGATGACTCAGCTGTAGTTTACACCCCATTTGACGGTATCCACTTTCTATATCTGGAAGCTACCATCAACGTCACGGGATATAGCTTCACAAAGGATGGTATGGAAATGCATCATGTCCAACATTGCACTCTCATCAAGTGTGCGGCAAATGTAAAAGTGATCAAGGACATGTTATCACTGCCTAATTGTACCTCATATGCAATCATGTTCAATATGGACTCTCAAGATGAACTATCTACACTATTGGCAACAGAAAAGTCACAAAAGGCAATTGTCATGACAATAATGGCACGCTTGTCTGGCAAGGCGAAAACGGTGCGTTGGCGTCCTGGACGGATAAAACAAAAAGATCTCGATATTTTACATCAAAAGGAGGCAGAGGGAAATACGGATTCCAATAATTCAACTTCTTGGCAGCTGTGTCAACCTTGTCAACCATTGAACGATCAATTGTCAATTGACGGAATGCTTTCTGTCAATCTACCCGATGGTGGAACTGATCTCGTATCTACTCATGGAAAATTGACCCGGAAAGAGTATCTGGACACGAAGAAAAACAATCAAACACAGTGGTTTGTAGAACGGATACGCAATTTTCACAATAGGGACAAGCAGCCACTGACTTTTCTCGATGTAGGTGGAGGCCGTGGTGATCTTGCAGTGCATATTGCTGTCAACTTTCCGAATGCATACTTGATTGTTGTGGATTGTAATGAGAGTAGTATTGCTGCTGGCAGAGAATATGCTATAAAGTGCAATGTGGAAGACCGGATTGAGTTTGTTCATCAGAATTTCTCCGATTACTATGCTGAATATAGTGTCAAGGAGGGTGCTAATAGAGTGGATGTTGTAGTAGCATTGCATGCATGTGGAGATCTCAGTGACATGGCTCTAAAATTTGCACAACAAAACGAATGTGACTTTGTCATTTGTCCATGTTGCTATCCAAAGAGATATCTGGCTCCGTTTAAACCTTTTTTGGCACAGTCTGTGCAATGAGGACGAAGTGGACTCTCTTTCTCGAATCGTGGAGTTGGACAATGAATCTCGAAATGATGAATCAAGAAGGGCGATGCTAGTTATCAACTCAATGAGAAGACGCGCCTTTGAAGAAGGATGTGTCAATGTGGAAGAGTTCAGCAATAAATTTTCCAAAAGAAACATTGTGTTGGTGAGAGACACAGTGTCATGAAGATGTCCTTTACATTATCCTAAGTATGGTATAAATCATAACAACAAATCCAATTCCAAGGATGTAATCCAAGAATTCAGAAATTGTAATACTAGTCATTGCATATCTTGTTTTACTCCCACGGCTTCAAGCTCCACCAGCTGCTTGTCGTTTCATCAGCAATGTCATTTACACCAGGGGCATCGAATTGATGAGAAATTTTTGGATCATTTTGTTTGGAAACGAGCAAAAGCACAGGCAGTAGAGCAGGCAACACTCCAATCACCAAAAACCGTACGCAAGAAGCAAGCCCAAATCTCCAAGATGTTTTGGCCGCGACGTTACGTTCTTGTTCATCGAACTCCTCTTGCCCATGGTAATGATCATAAAATGGAGGATATTCTGTAGCCTCAGGTGACTGTTGAGATGTAATTGCCACTGGTGACCACAACAATGTCGACGATTCTTCGTCACTTAGTTGTTGACCAAAATAATGATCAAAGAAAGGAGGCCGCACACTCGCAACACGTTCTGGTACAATGCCCTCGTTATCAAAGTAGTATAGAGAAGGAGGCACAGTAGGGATCTCAAAAGAGGATGTGATAGAATGCAGTGTGGACTGGTCATCGCAGTCTCCTCCGTAGTAAACTGAATGGAATGGTTGCATTGAGTACTGTGTCGATTCGTCATCGTTTGTTCCAGACAAGTCTTGCCCAAAGTAGTAATCAAAGAAGGGTTGCGTTCCAGCCTGCTGCAATGCTGACACATCACCGTCGTTGCGGCCACCGCCATTCGATACTTCCGTCTCTTTGCCAAAATAAACATCAAAAAAAGGTTGCGTAGGAGTGACAACTCCGTCATATGTAGCTGCACTCGTAGGCGCCTTGCCTACAGATTGTGTACTCAGCGACCCAAATGAACAAGATCCGCCTCCAAGTGAGCTGACACTCTGCGCGTCGTTTGGAATAAGACTCGTTTCAATGCTTTTAGATACAGCCTTTTTCTTCACAACCGGTGTCTTAACCGCACATCCAAACATTGAGCCGCAGTCATCTTCAAACAAATCAGCAACCTTGACCTTCTTCCTCAATGTTACATTGCTCTTCTTTGAGATTGATGCATTTGTACCAGTACTAAAACGTTGTTTGTCCCTCGACTCAATTGGAAATGTAGATCTCCCGGACTTGTTCGTCTTTGTCCTTTCAGATAGAGTACTCTTCCGGGTTGTTTCAGCATTCAATATTGGACGAGTTACAACAGTCGAAGAATCAGCTCTTTTTGACAAAACAAGGCTACCTTTCTCAGCTGTCTTATCACTCGTGGACACGAAACGTTTCTTCGTCAAGGAACGTTTAGGGGCAAGTAGCGATTCTAATTGAGTCCTGACTGGAGCACCTTTGTCAAGACTATTACGACGATTTGGCAAACCTCCAGTGCTGTGTCTTCCACGATTCTGCTTTTGGAGCGAAGTGCGAGGAATAGACAGACCTCCTGTGCTCTTTCTTCTACTAATCTGCTTCTTCGTCGAGACTCCAAAGAGAGAGTCGCTATCTCCGAATAGATCTTTTACGGCATTCTTCTTTCGTAAGACAGTCGTAGCTTTTGGGGCAGAAGAATCAACCTCCGCTTGCTTGTTGGTCAATTCACAGAAGAGGGAGTCATTATCCCCAAAGGGATCCGCAACCGCCTTCTTCTTTGATTTAGTACTAGTTGTGAGAGTAGTTACAGCAGGCTCAATCTGCACTGGATCGAGAGTAGCAGCAACAGGCTCAATATGCACTTGATCTGCAAGTTCATTGGCGGCTACAGCGCATTCTGCTGATTTGGCAATATTCGTAGTGTCCACCAAAGGTTGATCGGCAATTTGCTGCTCTAGTAAGCGTTTCTCCGCTTCAAGAAGTTCAACGCGTTCCTTGAGTGTGCGACTCTCTTCTTCAAGACGATGAACGTTTTCATCATCTTTTGAATCTTTAGCCAATGATAGTTCATCGTTATTCACGTCAAAGTCGGGTTGATCATTACGTTCAAATCCAAGCGATTCGATATCATGTTTGTGGTCAAGAGAGCGCTCCTCAATTTCTTCTTCACTTTGAACGGGGTTGTCGTTACTCTCAACTGAGGCAGGTTTGGGCCTCATGGGAGATGGAATGTTCTTCTCGATGTATCGCTTCATGATCTCACCATCAATGTCATTCGATCCTATATGATTCATGTGATTATCTAACAACGTTTCGGTAAGGGGATGTTGCCTCGACCAGTTTTTCTTGGATGGGCGAAAAATGACATCAATTCCAGATACTTGAAACTCTTCATTCTGCAAGAGGAGAACAACGTGGTCACTGTCAACACTGACATTGCATGGGTAGAGCATGCCCGTGATATTCTCGTCATCATGTGAATTGTGCTCATTGCCAACAATCCCGTATAGTTCACGTCCACGTTGTAACTCATTGGATGGAACGCAGTTCCTCAAGAATCTACTTGCCACGTGGCTCGATTCTCCTATGGTTTCAGATGAAGACAGGAAACCCTCAAACAACACAAGGGATATGCAACCAATGAAGGCATTGCTAGAAATTTGCTCTCTTCCATCATAGTCGAGCTCTATTTCTTCTTCTTGAACTACCCCGTGTTGGATAAGAGAGTGTGTTCGGGCAATCGCCGGTTTGACAATTGACACGAAGTGTCCGTCGTCAGGGTAGTCATCCTTCCCGGTAAGTAAGTTTTCAAGCGATCTCAAAGATGAGCATTCGTGACGCAGAGAAATGCGCACAGACTGTTCATTGCCATCGCCTACGGCCTTATCTTTTACAAGACGAGTCTCCCATTGTCCACCGAGCACAGCCCCTGGCAGCTCAAGGAGACGGCCACGATGAGGAGTAACATTCGATAGTCCTTCCTCTTCTGTAGTAGTAGTAATCACGATAGTATAGTATCCGTATCATTTAGGCAGATGCATATGCGCACGAAATAATACACCAGTAGCAAATATCATTACTTACCACGTCCGCCACCAATTCCCTCAATGAGACCAAAGCAACTACCATTCGATTCGGGCACGTAGAATCGAACAATTGAGTCTAGCATTCGTTTCTTCCTTGGTTCAGCTGGAGAGATATGGGCAGATTTGCGCTTCTTCCTTGCAGATTTAGTCCTTGCTTTGTGATACTTGTTTGATAGATTCATATCAGGGGATTTTTGGACTGTACATAGTTTGAAGGCACAAGCATTGAAGAACAGTCAGACGAAAAGAGTCACGATACACGAAAGGAGCAAACCATAACAGTATGTCGTACTCACCCTTGCCTTTCAATTGAGTACGACCTGCAGTGTTAGATTTGTCTCCAAGTACCTTTCTTCCAGCATCTATGCCTCCCTCATTCTCTTCCTCTGAGACCATGCTACCACCAAACAAAGCCTCCTCACCTTCACCACCGTCTTCACCCTCATCAATATCATTCTCACACGCAAAGAATTCCATAGGAGTCTGACCAGACTCCGCTTCCATCACAAACTGACGTACCCTATCCGCATCCACGGTAGTCAACGCCGTATCTACAATCAAATGAGGAGCATTCGTCGTCAACAACACTGCTGATGATTTATACTCATCCACTCCCACCAATTTGGGCCGTGTAGAGTCATAAATAGAAGAATCACGTTGCTTACTACCCGGTAACTTCCAACCCTCAAATGAGTAGGAATTACCACCCTTGTTTCCCTTGGATGTGACGGATGTCTCCTTGATGATGAGTTGACCAACTTGAATCATCATCCTGCTACTACTACTACTGCTGCTGCCACTACCAGTAGCATTCTTGTCATGAATGGGTTTGGCACCAGTATGATACGTCGCCTTGTATTGTGTGGCAGTACCATTGTTCGCCTTGGCCAAGTCACGTAGTTCCTTGATGTGGCTTTTGGGTCTGCCTCCATTTTTAGATTTGGTGCGAATGGTAATAGTGTTGTTGGTAGTCGTGGTGGCATTTGTTCTTCCTGTGGAGGAATGACGGTGCTTTGATTTGTTTGACTGTTGAAAGTTGTATTCTTCTTTTTCATCAGTAGTCGTCTCTGTAAATGACAAATTCTCCTCTGCATCATAATGATGATTTGGAAGAATATTTTCATCGTCATTGACATTCCTTTTCATCCTTCTACGTTTGACGACTTTCGTCCAATCATCCTTCTTTTTACTTCCTGTAGTCTCCTTTGCCGGCAGTGAAGTATAGTTATCAACTGGATGATCATTTTCCTCATCTTTATCATGGTCAGTAGGATACGATAGTCGCCTCTTGGAAGATTTCGCTTGGTTAGCAATAAGTTGATCATGATCTCTCCTACTGACCTGATAATCAGCTACATCCGGAGACATGCTCTCCTTGCAAACTTGCAACACATGACCATTCTTATTCCCTCGATCATCGCCTTGTTTGGTACCCGCCTCACTCCTCTGCCTCGTCACCACATTATTCTCACTCCGACGATGACGACTTCTTCGAGATGATGGAATAATTTTTACATCCATGGGAACGCGTTGATCATTCCTAATGCGGGACTTGAGACGTGGATCGTAACTTTTGCTGCGCCGTCCATAGATTGGACGCAAGGATGTTGTTGCAGCGGTGGTGGTGCGGACCGAGTGTGAATGGGCGGGAGGATAATGTTGCGGCGACTGCGTTTGTTGTTGACGATGCTGTTGTTGTCTTCTTTTCGATGGTAGATGATGGAGCGAGGAGATCGGCACTGCTGTTGGAGGAAGAATGATGCATCATTGCGGTGTATTGAGGCGTTGGCATCTTTTGACAGCGTCGGATATCGTCGTCGGGAATAACACTATAGTTCTCTCGCTCTAGAGTGCAAGACGAAGAGTGGTGTAGTCCAAGGAAGCTCTTACTAGAACTATGGTAGAAATGAAGAGTACTACTGACAGCTTGAGCAATGCAAAGGTTATCTGGAAGATCATTATTTCGTAGGCAAGATTCAGATAGAGAGTAGAGAGCGCAAAAGAATAGGCGTCATTCAGAAGGGCGCAAAGTGAAAGTGCTAAGTGATTTTTCGCGAGAAAAAAGTGCTCTTGCAAATGGCGGGAACAGGGTGAGTGCATTGCTCGCAGAGCTCCATACTTACGTGTCAATGTTAATGTGAGAAAAGTACATCCAAAGGCAAAGGTTGCATGCATATTGTGTTGGTGTATCTAAAGTAAATGCGTGTGACACAGACCACCCTGCTGCATACTTTCATACTGTTTATGGCGTTATAAACTGAAGGTATCTAGCACTATCACTTTGCCTTTTCTCCACCTTCTCCGCACCTATGCGATCATCTTTTCTCCTCCTATAAATCCAAATCCGTACGCACCAGCTTTCTACAAGCTACAAAATATTCTCTGTCTCTCTTTTAGCTCTCTCCATCAATCTCCTCCTCTTTGGCGCAAGAGTCACAGTAGAATCCGTGCTCGTCACTGAACATAAACGTTGGGCATGTGTCTCCATCGCCATCACCAGGATTGCAAGAACGCTTTTCACAATAATCACACGAAGTCATGACATCCCCTTGGCACTCAAAACACAATGACTCATCACAGTAGGAGCAAGTTTCAACGCGAAACTCATGATTAGGGTGACTGAGTTTGCCACACTCATCGCACTTAGGATCTCCAGCCTCCTCCAGACAGGTATTGTAACATTCCTTACACATAGGCCAGTCAGAAACATGATTGTCAAACACCAGCTTTGGGCATCCGTTATCTTCGCTTCCAGCAGCAGCAGCATTGCACGAATATTTTTCACACGATTCACAACGCCACATAGAATCGCCATGCCCATGACAGCGGGGACAAAATCCTTTATCACAGAATGAACAAGTGTCAACACGAAAGTCATGGATACCACAGGTAACAATGTCACACTCATCGCACTTATCACCATGGTGTTTGCAGAATGAAAACCCGCAGAGCTGGCAATATTCATCACATGCTCCCTGGCATCCCTTGCAGTATACATCCCCGAATTTGGAACACGCACCGCAGTTTTCCATGTGGGAGAAGAAGCAGCGACCACACTCCTTCTTTTTGCACTCTGTGCAATCATTGCCTCCGTCACATGCACCACAAAAATTTTCACCGCATGAAATACATCCGAATGGTATCTTATTATCATCATGCATCGTAAGCTTCATCTTGCCATCATCGCCCTCAACAGTCGCAAAGATACCGTTTCTGCAACGGGCCATGGAGCACTGCCATTTTTTTATGACGGCCAAACAATGCTTGTTGGAGTTGGCCAAATCAAGAACACGTTTCATGTCACCATTTGCCATATTGATGATGGAAGTGAGCGCGTCGGCGGGGAGATCGGTCAACTTGGGCTTCTTCTCGGACATTATTGATTCATGTGAGTCATCCTCGGACGATCGCTTGGGGCCTGCTGCAGTTGCATTCATTTGCTTGGTTTCCGCTATAGTCAAATCGCAAAGGGGCAAAGGACTGCTAATATATTGGATGCCAAGAGACTGAAGGGAGCGAGGCACCAAGAACAAATTTGCGGCAAGAGAGCGAAGATTCCCATCTGCTAAATGGGACTCCTTCTGAAGGGAGACAGCTAGTTTGATCTTGAATTTTTTGACATCAGTATCTTTGCATCACAAAGTAGACAATTAACAAGCGACAAGTGGAAAAAGCCTTCTGACTGTTGCCATATCATATTCACATCGAAACCAAATAATCTATCTATCTATCTATGAAACTCTACTAAGTACACCTCAACAAATTACCCCATTGTGATCTCCCTTCATTGTTCTACAGACAATTCACCATGAAAAGTGCTCCTCCAATGTTTCCAACGCCTGCTTCTTGGACAATCCATGCAAATCAAGACTGATGATCTTGCCGAGACGAGCTTTCCTGCTGTTACTTCTGTGCAGATTGGACACTAGTCCAACCAACAAGATGGTCCTTGGCTCCTGATGTCGTCTCTTTGCTGATGAAGTTGCCGATGTTCTCTTGGTCGTTCTACTGATTACCTTGGGGCGTTTCCGTCCAAATTCTATAGTAATCAGTGCGAGCGGAAACTGATCCTCGGGTATCTAGAGAGTAGCTACTAAAATAATCTAACTATACGTATCAACAATCAGTGCGAGCGAAAGGTAAAATACGAGCGTGCGTACCTATGGTACAATACCTATAACATATGGTAAGGGCACATCTTATGTACATTTTCTCCACAGAAAAACCAAAAATCTCCACAACTAAATAAGCACTCAGCATTAGACATTAGACCTACCAGCAATACAAACACGCCTGCCTTTCTTCACCCTCGCTACCATTCCTCAATACTGCAATGGGCGACGACTATGATGACGACCAAAATCTCTTCAGCTGTGCCATCTGCGGCCTGTCTGAAGGGGACGCGTCAAATTTAACAACACAGAATAATTTACAAACAAATGGAACGCTCGGCTGTGGGCATCAATTGTAAGACCACGTTGATTTGGTTTGGTTGACGTGTTGAACATTACTGAGATCACTTGCATTGTATGTTTTATTCGTCGCCTATTGAATTCTAACCTTCCTTTATTACGTCATTGAAATACATCTGCTCTTCTCAGCTGCAACTCTTGCGTAGAAAGAGAGTTGTCAAGACGAAAAACATTTCCCTGCCCAATATGCAAAACAGTTGTTAAGCGTGTAACCCTCTCCACACGCACATTAGACGATCTCCAGTGCGAAAAGGACACCAGTTGGAGACGACGAATATTAAAAATATACAATAAAGTGGAGAAGGATTTTCCAACGTTACTAGAATACAACAATTATTTGGAAGAGGTTGAAGACATCATTTTCAGTATTGTCAATGAAGAGCCAAATGCCGAGGAGGTCAAGGCAAAAGTGAAGGCCTACGAAGAGAAAAATAAGTCTCAAATTGTCATACGACAATCTCAACGTGCCGATGAGGAACGATGTATTGCAGATCGTATTGCATCGGAAACGCGCGAGGCAGAACGGCGCAAACGTGAATTTGAAGAGGTAGAAAAGGCTGTGGCATCGACGAAGCGTAAGTTCAAACAAGAAACCACAGAGGTAATGTTGGGCGAACGTGATCAGGTATCTGCTGAAGTTGCAGCGGCACAAATGCAGGGGTACCGTAATGAACTTATCCGTCAACAGAGAGGTCGGGGGGGACAAGCTCCTGGTGGTGGACTACCGCGTGTTCGTGAACCAGAGGGTGGACTTGGGAAAGACAAGGTGAAGGATAGGGACATGTATAGGAAACGGCAGGCAGCTGGAGGAGGTATTACTAGTGAAAATATTGCGGTGCATGAACGTGACTGGCATCTTACTGTTGCTTCGATGTTTCCAAGGAAAAGTAAACAGTAAGGGAACATTTTGGATAAATGCTTCTATCATTTCATTACAACCGCACTTCAAATGAGGGTTCATAAGTATCCATTCTCCTTTGATCAACCAGTGAATGTATGTACCACTCAAGCTAATCTCATTATTTAATAGCTAATAGCACCACTTTCCACTTCTCTAGCTTCTGACTCCCCTCTTCCCTCCATCAAAAATCGAAATCATGCACACTCTATCTACTCTCATGATGGAAATGAATAGTGGCGATAGCAGCGGAAGACACTAACAGATGAACCTTATAACTCTCCTATGCAAGAGATTCGTCGCCGCCGTTTCTGTCATAGTAGTGCTTGCCTCCGTCGCAAATCTTGTTAACGATTCTCATTTCATCGTCGCCGAAGGTGCATTAACTGATGATAGCGGTGAAATGATGGCAGCGGTGAAATTGATGCAGAGGTCGCAGGCAAGTATGCCGAATGTAGCCTTTCTTATCGGTCCATTGCAGGCAAGAAATTTTGATCAATCTTCTTCTCGCAAGACAATAGAAAGGCCGCTCACATCATGTGTCCAGCAATCATACAATCATTTGCCAACATATAGATCACTCACCTCCATTAGAATGTCATCCGTTTCAAAAGCAACAACATCTGTAGAAGACGTACTAGCCACGAACAAGCTAGTGACACTAACAAAAGATGAACAGACAATCTACAAAGAACTATCCACACTCTCACAAAAGATACGATCTCTAGACGAAAGCTATTACGGTGGTGCAACAGATATAATATCTGATGAAGAGTACGATGCACTAGCTCGTAGAGAAGCTGAGTTGTGTACTGCATATCCGCAGTTGTTATTGAGATTAGAAGAAGAATCTGGATTGGGTAAGGAGGCTACACGATTTGGGGGGCGCGTTGGTCAGTCTTACAAAGAAATTGATGGTGAGAGTTCAGCTGATGCAGAGCCTGCAACGAAGACGAAGAAAAAGAAGGCATCGACAAGGAGTGCTACAAAGAAACGTCAAAAGAGAAAACATTTAGAGAATGTACCGATGCAATCTTTGGATAATGCAATGCACAGAGATGAAGTTGTTCTGTGGGTAAATCGAGTGAAGAAGCTGTTATTATCGGCATCTACTGCAGACGCTGATCCAGATGATGATAGTCTCGATACGGATGAACAAAGCATTCCAGTAACAATTATTGCAGAGCCAAAGATTGATGGGTTGAGCCTCTCACTGAGATACGAACTTGATGCAAGTAAAAGTGATGCAGCTACAACAGTTTACAAATTTGTCTGGGGCGCCACTCGTGGAGATGGGAAACAAGGAGAAGATGTTTCTGAAGCTGTGAAATCAGCGTGGATGAAGAACAGTACATCATCTGATGGCGCTGCTGATATTGACCAACGATTCAATGTTCCGAATTCTTTCCATATTTCTACAAATGAGCATCCTCCTCCCAAAACAATTGAGATTCGTGGTGAAGTGGTATTACCCCAGGCATCCTTTGATGAATTTACACGCAACATTACTGCATCAGATAATAACAAGACTACAACATTTTCAAATGCTCGAAATGCTGCAAGTGGCATCCTTTTACGTTCGAAAGAACCAACTTCAGAGGAGGCGTTAGAGCAAACAAAGTGGTTGCAGTCTCGGCTTACATTTTACGCATATGACATTGTTGCATCCAACCAAGCCAATGAACATTTATCTTCTGATTGGCTGTCATCAGCATTTACTGAGAATTCTACAAAGATGAGGGACTCGTTATCGTCAATTGGATTTAGAGTGCCAAATCCTGTTGCAATGGAAGATATCACCTTTTCTCCGGAGAGAGACCACGTTGAGGCTGACATTCCGTCCCTCCTCGATTACCACAGCAAAACTGCTGGAGAATCGGGATGGAACCGTATCGCTTCCATATCATATCGACGGGGTGGTATACAAAGTGTCATCATTAGCACATCGAAGAATATGTGGCTCATCGTCACGGACTCCAAGATGGGCAATTGCGCACAAGTTCCCTCCTCTGTGTGGAGTGACAAGGCTGAATGGGATTGAAATCCAAGTTGGCCGCACTGGAGCATTAACACCCGTTGCAATACTTGCACCTGTTGACCTTGGAGGTGTCATGGTAGCCAGAGCGAGCTTACATAACTTTCATTATGCCAGCAAGATTCTGTTACCCAGTAGCAACATGAATTCGTCAACAACTGACGAACGTAAGGTAAACATGGGCGTCGAAGTACTTGTTAGTAGGGCAGGCGACGTTATTCCTCAGGTCATGAAACGAATATTTGACGATGACGGCTCCTCTGCAGATGGAGTAATATCTTTGGAGCCACCAAAACAATGTCCTGCTTGCGGTTCACCGACAACATTTGGCTTTGTAGGCACTCCAACACGTAAGAAGGGTAAAAAGATGGAAGGTGCGGTTGAAGGAGACATCAAAGAAACACTAACAAATGATGAATCTAATGATGACATGGAAGCAGAAAGTGGTCAGGTATTGCGTTGTTCGGGCCCACAACTATTGTGCCAACCTCGTGCTCTCAATGCAATGGCCTATTCATATTCACGCGCTGGCCTAGATGTCAAGGGGCTATCCAAATCTAAATTACAGGGTCTGATGGATGCAAATATCATTCGTTATCCCGCAGACTTGTTTGTTGCCTTCGGTGACTCTAATGCTGAGGATTCCTCGGATGGTCAAGGTAAGATCAATCATTATCCTAGAATGTACACTCTTTTCTCACCTTACAACTCACTCTGAATAAAATTACCTCAACACAAACAAATCAGAAATCCTGTCGAAGATTGCTGATCTACCAGGATGGGGAGAGATCTCCTCGCAAAATGTTGCTGATTCGATCCGAACTGTTTCTGCTGAAGGTGTTACTCTTTCTCGATTCATTTACTCCCTTGGAATACCGTTTATTGGCACTCATGCTTCGCAATTGCTAGCATCTCAATATGGTAATGTAACTCGCTTTCTCGATACACTCGACGAAGCATCAGAGTCTGTGAATGACGCTTCTAGCGACGATGCAGACGACTCACCCTTTGGAACCCTATCCGAAGTAAAGGGCATCGGACCAGCAGCCTTATCGGCGTTGCTCTCTTTTTCAAAGGAAGAGGTGCTGGTAAAAGCTGCAAAAGATTTGGCGAAAGCACTCAAAGTGCATAAAGAGAATCAGGCTGCTGATGAAAGTATTGATGGTGAAAATGACACTGATTCTTCTCCATTTGAAGGATTGACAGTGGTTTTCACTGGTGCAGTTCCAGGTATGTCACGAACAGCTGCTCAGGCTGTCGTCAAACAATTAGGTGCAAAGGCCACACCAAACACAGTTAGCAAATCAACAGGTCTTGTGGTTGAGGGTGAAAAAGGCGGGAAGAAGGCAAATCAGGCGAGAGATTTAGGGATTCGTGTGATTACCGCTGATGACTTTCTTCAAATCATATCGACATAGGCGGGATGCTTCACATCTCTATTAGTTGTTTGTAGGTGTAAGTAGTGTCGTGCTGGGAGCTTTGCGGTCCATTATGTGGGAATGATAGCGGTGCTCCGTAGGAACGACGGTTGTCAGGCATACCCACCAAGACGGGGTGCGACAGGTTGATGGAGGTAATGAAGGTCAATGCTACTCCAATCTGCTCTAAGTTGCATATATGGTGCAGAACGACTTGAGGGCCCATGACTTCAACCAAGACAAATCATAATCTATATCATTATTCTTCAACCTCTATTTAAGGCACATTCAATGCAACACGAGCAAGTGTCTCAAAGTCCTCAGCTGTATTGTATACATGACAGGACACTCGACAATACAATACGCCACGCACGCATTTGACCGGAACTTCTACTCTGCAGCTGTAGAAGTAGTCTTGAACGCGCTTGGCGTCCGTGGACGTTTTCCGGTCACTCTTGTTCGCGACTGCGCTGCCGGATAGATGATCTGGCAGTCGAACCAATGCCATCATGGGCGCATGCAATTGCAAGGGTACTAAAGTTAGTCCAGCTTCCGCAGAATTTTGTTCTATACTAGCCATATCAGCGTTATC
This sequence comes from Skeletonema costatum, assembly GCA_018806925.1. NCBI lineage: Eukaryota > Bacillariophyta > Thalassiosirophyceae > Thalassiosirales > Thalassiosiraceae > Skeletonema > Skeletonema costatum. Next base: position 101,410 of record JAHBBA010000053.1, on the reverse strand, counting down.
TCCACCACCACTGCATACTCCAGGGTGCCAGTGTTGAATTAGTATCCGAATGCCCTCCTTCAAATTTTGTTTCGTATCTATTCTCACGACAGAAATATCAGCAGAATTCCAAAAATCGGTGATGGCAGGAAGCGAAAGTTCGGCGGAATAATCACGACAACCATCCCATAAAAATCTTGACAAGAAGCCATCATTCACGCCATGGCTCACAACTGCTGGCTGTCTCAGTATACTATCTTGTATTGTAGTGTTGGAACAAAATAAAGCCGCGGCTCCTCGCGGTGAAGAGAACCATTTATGACAATTTGTTAGATAAATATCTACTCCCTCCTGTCCATCACTGCCATCAGAGAGGATGTTGGACATTTCTAAGGGGAGACTCAACAAAGAGTGGGCACCATCAACTGCCACTATCATGCCGTACTCTTCTTTTGCATATTTGGCAAGAGACATGATCGGTGTGTGAATTGCTGTATTTGAGGTGATATGATCCAGTAGGAGTAGAGAACCAGCTAGTGATGATTTTGAGTGCTTGCCTCCTCTTATCAGATTTTGTATTGTCGAATCAAAGGCTGATAGAAACACATCAGTTGCTTGTAGGTGATAATCATTGTCTTCATTGGAACTGCTTTGAATTTTCCGTAATAAAGGAAGGAAATCTTCCTCGAATGGAATCTCGATAGCATTCTCCTGTCCATGATAAGTTTGACACATTTTCTTGTTGCTTCCATAGTTAATGTCAAAAGAAAATACCTTGCTGCTGTTTCCATGAAATCGTGCGTGGCCACCAATCACAGCATTCATTCCTCCTGTCACATTACTCATCAGTGCTATGCTCTCCCGCATCTTATCCTTATTCTCGGTCGCTACAAAGTCTACAAGACTCCTCGCACTATGTGCCAAGTGGTTTAGTAAATACCTGTCAAAGTATCGCAAAGGTTGTGATTCGAGGCACATTCTCCATGAGTGAGCTCGTGATAAACCCACATCAGTTGCTAATCCAAAAGCTCCGTGATTGAGAAACGACCATTGGCTTCGATCAAGATGTGAATACGAGTCGGAGAATCTGCCAGAGTTGGCAAACGGAGCAGCTACAGGAGATCGAGTTGGTATTTTGACGCTCCCTTTCTCGAATGGCAACTCCGGTGCAATATAATCTTCATCTGATAGACGCATGAGTTCTTCCACATTATCAGAATGAAACGAGCCGATACTCTTGTAGCCATCAGTGCTGAGCGTTCTTATGATGCGACATGGCATAGGGCCTGAGAAGTAACTTGCATCTTATCATCGCTGTAGTTCTAGGCTACCATGACACTCCACACTCCACACCGCACACTCCACACTGCAATAGAGTGGTTCTGGAGGATTATGGATTGGGGGCACCAAGCCCCCTTTTATGTCATATGTCCCCTCTTTTTTGGACGGGCAACAAATCGCCCGCTGATGTGAGGTCACTACCCGCGGGTTGTGACCAGGCACTAAAAACCGCCCGCCGGACACAACGGTCACTACGGTCACTACCCGCGGGTTGTGACTGTAGTGACCGTTGTGACCGACTACAAAATGTCGCGGCCAGAGCACCCGCCTCTTATGTTTATTTAGGCAGCGCTGCAATTGCATCATCGCTTCAAAAGGGTAGAATAATATCGCCCTTATCGATCTTGAGAGCATAGTGTTGTGTTGCTGTGGTCAGGTTGGCGATCTGAGTACGCTTCCACCCCCGCCGGTTCGGATGCGTTTTTTTTTGCGATTTCTTGAGCAAAACTTGACGCCGACACTACACCCATCATTCATTATTCCTACAATACTGATTCAATATGCTGCCCTTCTCTGAGCCATCCTACTACAGCCTACCTACTCCGCTACGCTCACACTTCAGTTGTTAGATATAATTGCCCGGCTTTGACTCTTCGCCTCTCGACTCCTCGTTCCCTGTACTTGTGGCGTCTGTATTCATGATGACGACTTCTCCAGCCGACGGTGAAGTTCTCGACACCATCCATCGTCTCCTCGGATCAAGGATTTGTGTCACCATGACAGATGAAAGAATTGCCTCAGGTAAATTCATGAGTCTTGATAGATTAGGAAGCATCATGTTGGAAGATGTTGTTGAGCAACGATGGCTCGCATATCATGATGTGTCTACCGCTGATAATAAAGATACAAAATCCTATGATGACAATACTGAAGACGCCTCAGTCACAAATAGCGCCGACAATAACAACGTGCAGCAACATGTACATCACACCAAAGATGAGAGTGGACTATGCCAGTGGACCACAGAGAGATCATTGACACAAGCAGTAATAATTGGGATGAAAGTTGCCAAGGTAGAGATTATGATGCGAGAATGGGAAGGAAGGTTAGAGAAGACAACAGAGTGATTGATGAAAAGAATGATAATGGAGTATTCCTGCTCGAGTAGGTTGCAACAGACAATGGAGACTGTATTATCAGTATAAACAACCAGACACTTGTTGGAGCTTAGCCTGAGCAATCACTTTGAACTGAACAAAGGCAACACTGAGGGGGCATCGGCTTAGAGTAAAAGTCTGATAGTGCAACATCAACGAAATGTTACACGCCATCGCCGTCCGAGCAATGATCACACCTGCATTGTATCGCAGTAGATGAAATCTTTTCGTAAAAGTGAATTAATTATCATTTATAGGGATGTAATGACAAAACTTTATTCATTACAAGGCTTCGATTCAGAGTCTAGCAGAAGTATTTCTGCCACTTCTCCATAACATACATATTAGTCTGTGATATACCAGAGGCGGATTTGACAGTTTATAGATCGGAGCCGGCCAATAGAGGGGTGGGTAGGTAGGTGCAGTAGTGTCGGCGTCAAGTTTTGCTCTACGAAATCGCCAAAAAAAACATCCGAACCGGGCGGTGGAAGCGCACTCAGATCGCCAACCTGACCGCAGCAACACACAACTATATTCTCAGATCGAAAGGACGATAGTAGGTATTCTACCCTTTTGAGGCGATGATGCAATAACAGCAGCAGTGTCTCGGTTACGCGATAAGGTCCGTTTGGTTCGCACTCCCATCTACCAAAAAGGTGCTGGTATGAAGCTACCCTCGATAGATAGACTGCCAAACCGCCCGCCCTGGTCACCCGTTGTTACCACCAAACAACCCGTCGCCATATTCACCCGCGGGAGATTTGTCGCCCGTCCAAAAAGAGGGGAAAGAGGACATAAAAGGGGGCGTGGTGCCCCCAATCCATAATCCTCCTGCCCTCGCTCGCGTGAAGACTCCAATCATCATTCGCCCGCCTAATCCTAAATGAAACTCCCTGATAATAGGCAGCAACACTGTAATTGGGAAAGAAAAACGTCCCAGTTACGAGGAAAGATTTACTTCAAGAGGAGGGTGCGTGTTGCTCCTCGCCTGCTGCTTTTTTGCTTTTCACCATGGTGTCAATCTCACTGCAAAAAATAACCATGAAGCTCGCTCTTATCTCTATCTTGGCTGGATCCGCTGCGGCCTTTGCCCCAGCACCCACTGCTCGTACATCTGTGGCACAAAATGCTGCTCTTGATGACCTCAAGTCGATCGCTGAGAAGTCCAACCCTGTCTTGAAGGTGAGTTAGTTCTATTAAACAAAACATGTGTTATATGCAGTATGTGTCTTTGCCTCATCTTGTACAACTCACCTGTCATGTCTCTTTAAATTTCAGTTCTACGATCCTCTTGAGCTCTCCTCCACAACCATCTGGGGAAACTCTAACGATGACACCATCGCTTTCCTCCGTCACTCTGAAATCAAACACGGACGCGTTGCCATGGCAGCCTTCGTCGGATACATTGTCCAATCAAACGGAGTCCACTGGCCTTTCCCCATCGACTTCGCCGGAAACCCATACCCCTACGCTGCTGGATCTCCACCAGAACAATGGGATGCTCTTTCGGATGCTGCCAAGTGGCAAATCATCCTTTTCGTTGGATTCTTGGAATGGTTCTCTGAGGCAGCTGGTACCCATTACATGCGTGGGGGTGTTCCAGGAGCTTACCCCAAATTCTCTGATCACAAGGTGATTCCTCACCCTGTTCCATTCAACCTTTTCGATCCTTTTGGCTTCTCTGGTGGCAAGTCAGCTGAGGCCAAGGAGAAGGGACTTATTAAGGAACTCAACAATGGTCGATTGGCCATGATTGGTATCTTGGGATTCATCTCAGAACAACGAGTAGAGGGATCCGTACCTCTTCTCAAGGGACTTGTTTCACACTACGATGGTGAGACAATGGCTCCTTTCGGTTAAATCTCTACACTTCACATTGAGGCATAGAGAGAGAGAGCGCGCGCAACGGTATGAAACTTTTGCAGAAACATTGTGACTAGCATTTGATGCTTGTCATCCCAACACACAGAGCCCATATGGCTCGAGATCCAACGAACATCTTGATGGATGACCACCACACCAATCACATTATACCCAATTCAAGAGAGACCATACTGCCAGTCAAAATATTTTACAAATGTGTCGATAAATAAGACACACGAAGTGCAAGTTATGGTATGTGTATAACAGTCTTGTTAGAAGACAATAACTGTTTACTAGGAGAAGTAATATTTTTCCACATTTTGAACATGTTCTAAGAGACTTTTATTCCAATGCGGTTGTTTGCTTTATATAGATTGTGCATGTTGCTAGCTTGCTCATTCATCCAATTCATCAATCGCTTCGGCTTCATTGCCTGGTAATCCTTTCCCTGTCACAAGACATGTTGCCCAATGAAGTAGTAAGCCAGGTGGCCCAATCAAGTTGCATAATAACACGGAGTGAGATGTGAAAATACCTCTCTTCAATCCATCCAGCCAGATCCATCTCCCTACAAACAGATCCCAAGTCAAAACATGTGACCATTCCTCGCTGACGAAGTTGGGGTACTGCATCATACCGACCATCGCTTTTTGCGGATCGCCAGCTGGATCAAACACATCTGCGAATTCTGCCATGGGTGCAGTTCCATCTGGCTGAGCAATAGAGGCTGCGACAATAAAAAAAGTGCACCAAGCTGGTTATGGTTAGGATTTCATACCCGCCCATAAGCTTCTTCGTAATGCCACTTTTGGGCAAAACAATCAGGAATAACCACCAAATTTGAGGAAAAAATGTTGCTACGCTAAATGCCTGCTTTATGTTTTCAGTTGTCAAAATTCCAGCAGACGACAGGTCTATAGATGAAGAGAGTGCTGCCGAGTTCGTTATTAAGTTGTTGGCTGTATCGAAATCTCCTAGTGCGCATAGGGAAAGTGCCAATGGTTGGCTTGTGTGCGTATTCCTTCGAGACGTCGGCGCAAAGGCCAGCGTAGCGTGGGGCAGCGCCCATACACAGACAGATATTAGCAGGGTTGAGATCTTCATGGCCGTATTGAAAGTATTTGTTTCGTTGCATGCAATAAGCACATGATCCAATAGCTCGACCGCGAATGAGTCATCATCCTTTTTGTTCGAGGGGCGCCAAAAAATCAAGATACCGCTCTTTTATTTTGTGGGAAGCAATAATATGAGAGGCGTATCACGCACAGCCGCACAACAGATATTGTGTTATTGTAGGTAGTCATCATTAACGGCGTAATTAGTAATTAGACTTGGGCAACGGCTCAGAGTCATGACAATTAGCAGGTCTTACCAATCCATCGTGTTTCTTTTCGTCAGCAGATTATCCGCAGCGGCATTATTTACGCCCTCGCTAGCTCTTTCTACCTCCGTCACCCATCACTGTAACTCTATCCGATCGTCCTCACAGTTGCGTCTCTTTGGTTCTTCAAGATTCAGAAAGAAAGATAAACAACTCGATCATCAAATGGAATCAGCAGCAGACGCAGCAACACAAAAAATGGCACAACTGGATCTATCATTAATCAAAAAGTTTGCACATAAAAATGGAGACGCTCTCTTTGGTTACATTGAAGAATGCCAGGTGGATGATCCCAACAATAAAGGTTCCTTCGGCAGATTTTTAGATGCAGGCACAGGAAGTCATTCGCTACGTTGGATGGCATCTATTCTCCATCGAGAGCATCTCCTAGCGAATACCAGCAATGGGGCGTTGTCGTCTCCTAATATATCCATGGATTCGTTTACTGCCATTACTGCTGATGAAAATATGCGGAGGCGTGTGTTCAATGAGGCAAAAGAATTGGGTATTGCAGATAAAGGGGATGCCATTATTGGGAATTGGAAAGAAGGTGTAGGCAAAGATGGAACAGTTGAATTTGGTGCAAGCGACACATCAGATGGGAGCAAGTTGTTACTAGAGGGACAACAGTTTGATACAATCCTTGCCGACTATCTCGTTGGGGCGATAGATGGCTTCTCCCCATACTTTCAAGATCTGATTTTCAACAGACTTGTCCCCCACCTTGCCCCTGGTGGACGTTTATATGTGATTGGACTACAACCGATTCCAGATAGCGTCAATTCTCCAGCCAATATCATGTGCAAAATTAGACGAGTACGTGACGCTTGTATCCTTCTTGCCAACCATCGCTGTTATCGTGAATATCCACTCGATTGGATCGAAAGACATCTGCGAAAGTCAGGACTGAATGTCGTGCAGTCGAGAACATATCCGATTCGTTATGATCATGCGACGATGGTCCGACAGATTAATGTTGGAAGGAGCAAGTTGAAGCTTTTCCCGACGAAAGGAATGGCGGCTGAAATGGGTAAGGTGCTGGATGATTTGGAGAAGGAGAGTTTGGAAGTGACAAGAAAGCAAGCGGATGGCAGAATAACTTTGGGTTATGACTATGTGGTTGTCGCAGAAAGACCAGTAGATTCTGATTGATTAAGTGCTCCGATAAACTACTAAAAGTTGTGCTCTGAAATGTTGTTGCTACCTACTAGAGATGAAGTTTCCATTAATAGCTTTACTCTTCATAGATCCTCTTCGATGACAACATCTCGAAATCGTTCTAACATGTCTGCCAACATGACATCTTCAGTATATTTTCGAATATTCAATCGACGATAGAGGCTAGACACTACTCTTGGTAAAACAAATATAAAACACAGCTCCATATGCGTTGTTGAATCAGATTGTGATGATGAGGTTGAGGAGGAAGGTGTGAACACTACACTGCCAATATTTTTGAACCCAGAAATAGATTTCCACGCTATTTTTTTGTTGCGTATTATTCTTGTGTCGCTGGCTGTCCAACTGAATCGTAGACCCTTTACCCCCACAGTCCATTTTGATGATCTCAGTGGCACTTCTTGTGATAATAAATCACTATCATTGGTCCCATCATCGTCCTCGTTCACAAGGCCAATGTATTCAACTGAGTGCAGATATTTACACCATGATGGTTGTCTTGTCAAGTCAGAAAAGGCAGTAAATGCAACATCAGCTGAGAATGGTAACATGATGCTAGCGGAGCACTCAATCTTCTTTTTGTTATTTTTGAGTGCCTTATCATCAACTTCTTCTTCCTCAATTTCATCAGATGCGTAATTGATCGCAATTTCATTATTTTCATTCGGTGATGTGTCTTGCATGTCAAATTCCATGCCTTGGTCGTTGTAAACCTCAATTTCGCGACTTGTTGTTTGATCATTTACCATTCTACACACTGTGGTAGGGCAAATATGGTTGTCGTTTCTACATGGAAGTGAACGAAAATGAGCGGCCGATAGGTCGAAAGAATCGACAAGATGATGACGACTAATAATCACCACCGCTATCATATAACCGACATATTGGCAACTAGACCTGTATAATACCATTGTTGTTCTTCAGTTGCGAGAGTAATAATCGAGATATACTATACATATCCCTTACTCTCTGTGCTGAATTGCGCTGCATCTCACGCAATAAATTGGAGAGGAGAGACGAAGAGGTGATAAGCGCGACTCAGGCCAGGAAAAGATCAAACTACTGGGAGCATCAAACAAACCATCACGGTCGCGAGTCTGCAGATGATGGATATTGTAGGAAATACTGGTCTAGTGGCTCGTTTCTATTATGAAATAGAAGTAGCATTCCACTAATCCATAAAACAGCCTCATAGTTACCACCTTTGTGTGATGGTGAGGTCCGATGAATATTCAGATGAAGATTCAGAGGCTGGTCACTGCCACGATCTTTCACTGGTATTTCTCGGTTTCGCTGCGTGTGGATATTCGAGTCGTCCTTTCAGTCCTTAGCTTGCGTTAAAAACATCCATACTTAGTTATGTCTTGTGGGGTTTATCTCGAAGTGATGCCGAACTCTGAAACTGCCACATATAAACCTCATCGCGAATCAATAACTTCCAGTTAATACTGTGAAGTCTTTACTTTTCCATAAATGATACCTTTTATTGGGTTTTCTTCCTCCCTCTCAAACGTCACACTGATCTTCTCTTTCTTTCTCCGCCCTCTCTTACTCTGATTCAATCATCTTTAGAAATTTGGTATACTTTGCTTTGTCGTCCTGATCTTTGTGCTCGAGATTCACCGATCGCTCTATTAACGAGGGATTCAAATATATTGCGGCTTCTGACAGAGCTGAAAATCCATGAACAAGATATGTACACTTTGATAGTGCTAGAATGTCAGTCAAGGCCTCCAAGTTCGCTTGATGGTGCGAGACGGCGAGATCAAACGAACCAGTGTCGTTGCGTGACAGAGTCGTCCCACCTTGGTAAACAACGTGACTGCGTATATCCTTTGGCCATTTTGATGTAATCTCTTCGATGACCAATGATGAGTCGGTTGCAACGAAAATGCTGCCGCCACCATTTTCCACGAAGGCTTTAGCGTATGGAAAGAAGTCGGAGAGAGCAATGACTAAAGCAATTGAATATCAGGTGACACTTTTAGATTCGGTTTGATACGATGATAAATTAATACTGATAACTTACCTCCACCCCTTGTTACACCTTTGTCACTGTGTCTGATGTGAATTCCCAACGAGTTATCTCGCTTTGGGTGGGCGCACTCCGCTCGTTGCTGCATCTCTGCATTGAATCGGTTATAATTCTTTGCAAGTTTTGCCGCATTCCTTCGTTTAGGTTCAATCCAGACATCAAAGTCAAGATCACGGCGAAATATATATTCAATATCACCGACTCGCCATGCCATTGGTGCCCACGGCGATTGAGAATGGATACCTGGTGCAATCATATCATAATCCAAGGTTAAAAGGGGTTTATTTTCACATGACGCATCGCCAGGTGAGAAGTCACTACAAGAAACCAAGGGCAAGGGGGTAAGATGAGCAATAATTCTGTACGAAAGAAGTATCATTTGAAGAGCACTAACCTGACAGGCAAAAAGTAATGGTTCCATACGCCTGTACCTTCGATGAGGATTCATGCTGCTGCAACTGATTTTGATCCGCAGCCGCGGCCTCCCAGGAAACTAGTTCCCATCAACATCTCGCGCATCTCTTGCCCATCCAATAGACAGCCCGTCCATCATGGTAAACTTTCTCTTGCTCCCCTGACCATGGACTACTTGATCGTAGACCATCTTAGACCATGAATTGAGATGTACCCATGGCTTCAGGTTGAATTGCTCAGCATATTGCAGCTGACCAAGAACAAACAAGAAGATGATTGTACCGCATGCACCGCCAAAATCGCCTTGTTGGACATGCAATACCCCATCAAAACCATCGCATGCCCCACTGGATTGTGGGTGAAGCTTGGGAGGAGATGTGTCAATCACCAATGATGAACACTTTGATTGGTCGAGCTGAAATACAGGCTCTTCCACAGATTGATCCCGTCTTGTCTCAGGAAAGTACTCGTAATCTGCAACTGGTGCCGTCAGATCAGCCCAAGGATTATCATTATTCGTGGAGTCTGTGTTATCAGCGGCGACTGTATTACTTATGTATCGTTTCTGATTCTTCTCCTTCTCGCTCTTCTCCTTCTGTCACTTCAACATTAAGCGATTCATTTTCTGGCAGCGCCTGTGCAACTATCTTTCTCATGTAGCTACCCACCTCAAAGTAGTCTTTGTTTAGCACGTGGCCCCGGCCCTGCACTAGGTCGTGAGAAAATGTTAGACAGTCACTCATAGATGTTATGTAAGGCTTCATCTCGCCACAGGGCTCATCAATCTCACAACAAACGCTGTGCCCATCAACGGAAAAGAATGGTATGAAACGGTTGTGCCGGGCAGTCGCAAGGAGATAGGCGACCTTGCCAAATCGGCTACCCAGGTGCCCAATGAACACTTCACCATTTGACAATAGCCAAAGATCAGCTGCGGCAGCCTCGCCTAGGAGATTATGGTTCTTGTGGTCATATCCTTCAACAAAACCTTTGTAATTGAACCTTTCTCTATCAAACGTCATGGATGCGCCACGTCATAGATTTGTACAAGTCGGCGAATTGGTCTCTAATTTCATCCATCAAGCTACTGGCATCGTCTGAAGAGACGAATACCTCAATTCGCCGCGTAGGGTCTCTCTTCGTATGGATGTCATTTAATCTTTGAAGTGCATCCATGTAAACCGAGGTAGCATAGCATATTCTCAGTGCGAATTGTTGCGCCGATGAGTCCAGTGGAGACGCTTCTTTGACAAGTTTGCCGTTTGCCATGCAAGCATCCGCCCTTCGGATGTGAATGCTGACTCTCAGAGGGGGTGAAACTAATTGTTTTTGCGATTCTTCATTTGCGTTTGCGTTGAATGAACGTGTCCTACTACTAAGCTCGCGTAGAGGTTCTTGACGGTTGAATAGCATACGAAGGATGTGTGCCATCATTCGCAAGTGATCAAGGGCGTGTATTTCGTTTCCTTTGTCTTTCGAGACAGCAGCCTGGATGTCCTGCATTTGACGGATTATCTTTTGTTCCGACTCTTGATTCGTCTTCAAGAGGTCATCAAGGTATGGGAGTGCTTCTGCTTCAAGAGTATCAAATTCTTCCTGCTCGTTGATTGATGTAAAGTAGCATTGAAAACTCACTAGGCTGTTGTCAGCGCAATACTTGTGCTTGGCATTCTTGAAGAATATGTGTGTTGGGACTGGGATCATGCTGAAGTGGAAGCTCGTTGTTATTAACCCAAGACAGCCATGCATTGATTGTTTTGTACTGAAATCCCTTACCAACTGGACACCTCGAGTCTTTAACTAATGATGGACCTTCGAATTTTGCAGTTTTCTTGATTAGTCTTCGCAACAGAATTCCAGTGGCTACATTCCTCAGAGATGTGGCCTGTTCCGGTAAACAATTGACTGAATCGAGGCAGTCTGCCGATACTATATCGCAGGAACAAGTGGTGCCTGTGTCTGATTTTGTTATGATAGTCATTGCCAAGTTATCTTCCTGTTTACCAGTGCTCTGAAGAAAATCCCTCTTTAACTGTTCATGTTCCCGTCTCGTCTCAGGAGAAAACTCATTATCTGCAATTGGTGCCGTCAGATCAGCTCGTGGGTTCCCATCATTTGTAAAGTCTGCATCAGCATCATTAATTCCTGGAGATTTGCCTGTGCTGCGAAGAAAATCCCTCTTTAACTTTTCACCAGACGACGTCATGTCAATTTTATTGGCATTGTTGTCAACAATGTGGTGTATGGAATAAAAACGACCCAGCCAATAAGAAGGCGAGGAAAATGAATATGGTTTCCAAACTGAATTTGCCATTCCCAACACAACAATTAAGCTTATGCCGATGACGGCCCAAACCTTTGGCATTTGTGTTACTTTTAGCTGAGTGCGTCGACGCCTATGACCCTCTTTAGAACAGCCATAGTTGACAGTGTTTTTTTCTCGAAGAGAGGTCAAAATCTTGATAATTATTTATGACACCGAATATGTACATCGGCCATCGGCATCCACTCGGAGCTTTTCATAACAATATAGCTAGCACGCAGCAGGCAGCATGGGGTGGAGCTGCATCTTTTAAACAAACTTCTGAAGATCAAATGCAAATTGATATGATAGATGCATGGTCAATCACGGACACATCTCTATCCAACGCGCTGCATGACAGTTGACAGTCCCGTTTTCGCAACATAATTTGTGATTTATCACGATGCGACTTCATCCAACTCATCTTTAGTCTTTTCCCTACCTACTTACTTAAGTTACTGAAAAAGTGAGGTGTTTCGGTGATGTAACAATGTAATACTTTATGTATATGCATAGTGAACAGCTCTGGCGATGAATACAAGAGCTGATCAGTATACTATCAATAAGCCTCCTCATGCTCTCATGCTCATGCTCATGCTCATGCTCATGCACAAGCTTACAACTTGGAGTTCTCCTCCACATTCACTTTCACTTTCATTGCGCCGAACATATCCCTAACAACACTACTCAAGTTATCATCGTCAGTGGGAAGATTAGGCTTTTTCAAGACTCTCACTCTCAACTTTCCATCCTCGCCATCCTTCTCCATACAGTAACTTCACAAAAAACTGTTCCAACTTATCCATAAAAACCTGGAACACTTTCGGCCATCTTTGTAATGGTATCACTTCTCTGCAAAATAATTTTCAGCGTTTCCTGGAACTGAGGCCAGGTTAGACCAAACATGGAATAGCATCCTGGGAATGCTGATGATAGGGGTTGTGTCTGAAGAACAACCATGCCAGCTTCATGACCTAGGTAATGGAATGGCAAACATTTCTCTTCACGAGCTTCGTCTACCTTCATCTTCTTCACAGCATACATTTCACTCTCCTTGTTCATATGCAAGGACAAAAATTCCTCTGCCAGCATGACTTCGGTGGAGGGTGGAGATACACGAAGATCGATGTCAACGATGCAATTGAGAATTTCATAACCCTTTGAAATTGCCTGGTACACAGCAGTAGCCGAATTCTTCAGACAGATCTCATCACCTCTCATCTGCATATGCAAGATGGAATTCTTGAAGAGAACAGCTGCATCAGTGCCACCATCAGATTTGATTTGTCTGGCATTTTTCACGGCTGCACTGCAGAAATCCTTGTGTGACCCGGACTTCCAGTGTTCAACTTGACACTCTCTCGAGCAGTATTTTGCTATCATACAACGAGAGCATCGGCGGACGTCCTTTTTCTCGAGGTGCATGAAACATTGAGAACAATCGTCAATACGACAGACTGCTAGAATTGCTTTCACAATGTGCAAGATGCGTACGTCTTTGCTCCCGGTCAGGATCCATATAGATGCTTGAAAGGCCTGTTCAATTTGCCCACGATTGCTTTCTACCGCTCGGGTGGAGCGTTTCTTCCCCTTAGCCACAACTATGTGGACAGAATCCAGCAGATTATACATGGTATCTCGCAGCGCAGGGTACTGCCTCTGGCCGACAAATCTTGGTAGCATCTTGAGCAGAGATTCAACCATCCCAGCGTCGATTGCCACTGCAAATCTTCCGTCATCTTCTGCCACGATAGGTTTATCTTTTTGGTCACCGATCCATTGTCCTGTCCTTTTGCAAAGCAAGTTGAAAGTCAAGTCTACTACACGAACGGCAACATCACATCGTCTGACTGAGGCAAATAGGTCAATCACAGATGATATCACGTGTTTATCGATACCCGCATGAGAAGATCTCAACAGTATGTCATAGTAAAACTCCTGATCGATTTCTTCTAGCTTGTAAAAGCTATCGGTTTTCATGAGTGTCGCTATGTTTGATAGAAAGATCCCATCATTAGTAGGATCAAAAGCATTGGATACAACCGGTGTAGTGGCGATAGCCTTGAAGAACTTCTTCGCCTGATCGTCGTTAATTTTTATCTTTTCCATCCACAAAAACACTCTTGAAAGAACACCAGGTGAAGCAATCAATGATGCCTCGGGCACGTGTTTCAATTACTCCCAAATCAGACAAGAGGAACGCGAATGCAGCTCTCGCATAATATCCAGCCGATGCGTTCTCCAAAACAAACATTGAACAAGCACATCTAAGAGGTCGTCATATTCTAGGAGCACCTCCGCAGCGTCAGTCGAAGATGCAGCCAATTTTAGAATCAAATCAAAGAAAAGAATGAGTGACTCATGACAATAATCATTGCTCTTAAAAAGCTTTCGAGTGATATCGTCACACATTTGGGCAATAAATGGACGGGCATCTTTTGCTATATCAACACAAAGTTTGTCACAGTTCTCCGTGTTGAGAGAAGATTCCTCTGCTATAGATTGGACCAGTGCATACATCCATAATTTTGGTGACACATGCTCAAATTTTCCCTTCCCCCCACCTTCGATAGTCAAACAAAAACCGGACGGCACCTCGGTGCCGAGTTTGAACTCTTCATCATGTTCACCCTTATTGAGGAACGACACAATGGAGTTTAACAAAACCAGCCTCGAAAAGGCTTTGCCTCAACTTCAAATTATTCCATCCTTCAAGGCACTGAGATGGAGGTAGCATCGCACCATTCTTTACCTTTTCGACGATTATTTCCGGCGGCTGCGATTCCAACCACAATTCCTGGGCTGCCATTTGTTTGGAGGTAGCTTTCTTTAACTCTGCTCTTAGCGATTTGATCGCAGCGTCGATATGTTTGTTTGCCATAGTATGGATATTAAGTATCAGACTTTTTATTATTAGCTGCTGGGAGACATGTGCGTATACTCTTATTACCTCCGGTGTTGGTGTTGTTTCATAGCCACATGTAATGGATGGACGACAGGAAGATACGGATTTGAGATCTTCTGGTGTATCAAAGACATCAAGTCCCGTGCTAGCGAGTAAGTAAATAGCGATCAATTGGATCTAAGGATGAGAAGCGAACCGACCTATCCCTCAACCGCTTCAAAAATGATGATTGATTTTGGCTCTCTGAGTCAGCTCGATAATAGAAGGGAGCATTCCACTGCTAATGCTCTTGTAAGTATCTGAATCAGCCATGCTATACAGCATCGTAGGTGACCTGATGACGGCCAATTTGAGATGGCCTTGAGAACCACTCTAGCACCTATCGTATCCAACGCTGTGAATGACATCCAACAGCTTCTAGTGACCCATTATAGTTGGCCATGATAGTAGCGAAGCATCTTTTTCACGGCTCAAGCTCATTTTGGTCGTACTGGTGACGCTAAACGTCGTAGGTGACCTGATGAGGCCCAATTTGGGATGGACACTGGCACTACTAAGCATCATATCGTATCTCACGCTGTGAATATCGCAATCAACAGCTTCTAGCGGTCAATTATGATTTGTTACGATAGCATGGAAGGATATATACTGCTGCTTATGCTCTTTGTATACGTATCAGCCATGCTTTATAGCGTCATAGGTGACCTGATGAGGCCCAATTTGAGATGGCCTTGAGCACCACTCTGGCACCATATCGTATCTACCACTGTGATTGGAGCAGTCGACTGCTTCTAATGGCCAATCAGGTTCGATTACGATAGTATAGAAGGATACAAACTCATGCTCTTTATATTTGCATCAGCCATGCTGAAGCCTCATAGGTGACCTGTTGAGGCCATCTGAGACGGCTGTCAACGCTCTCTCAAGCACCATATCGTATCTCACGCTGTGAATATCGCTATCAACAGCTTCAAGTGACCCATTATAGTTGACCATGATAGTAGCAAAGCATCTTTTTCACAGCTCAAGCTCTTTTTGGTGGTAGAGAAATCATCTTTATCACGGCTCAAGCTCATTTGTGTTGTATCGACATCGCTACATCAACGAAAATGACCTGATGAGGACATCTGAGACGGCCGCCGACGCTTCTCTCAAGCACCATATCGTATCTCACGCTGTGAATATCACAATCAACAGCTTCAAGTGACCCATTATAGTTGGCCATGATAGTAGCGAAGCATCTTTTTCACAGCTCAAGCTCTTTTTGGTGGTAGAGTATCATCTTTTTCACGGCTCAAGCTCATTTGTGTTGTATCGACATCGCTACATCGACAAAAATAACCTGGTGAGGCCATCTGAGACGGCCGCCAGCTCCTCAGATGACAGCCACATCATATCTCACGCTGTGAATATGACAATCAACAGCTTCTAGTGACCCACTATAGTTGGCCATGGTAGTATAGAAGCATCTTTATCACGGCTCAAGCTCATATGTGTCGTATCGACATCGCTACATCGACGAAAATGACCTGATGAGGCCATCTGAGACGGCCGCCAGCTCCTCAGATGACGGCCACATCATATCTCACGCTGTGAATATGACAATCAACAGATTCTAGTGACCCATTATAGTTGGTCATGATAGTAGCGAAGCATCTTTATCACGGCTCAAGCTCATTTGTGTTGTATCGACATCGCTACATCGACGTAGAGATGATCTGATGAGGACATCTGAGACGGCCGCCGACGCTTCTCTCAAGCACCAAATCGTATCTCACTCTGTGAATATGGCAATCAACAGCTTCTAGTGACCCATTATAGTTGGCCATGATAGTAGCGAAGCATCTTTATCACGGCTCAAGCTCATTTTTGTCGTATCGACATCGGTACATCGACGAAAATGACCTGATGAGGCCATCTGAGACAGCCGCCAGCTCCTCAGATGACGGCCACATCGTATCTCACGCTGTGAATATGGCAATCAACAGCTTCTAGAGACCCATTATAGTTGGCCATGATAGTAGCGAAGCATCTTTATCACGGCTCAAGCTCATTTGTGTTGTATCGACATCGCTACATAGACGAAAATGACCTGATGAGGCCATCTGAGACGGCCGCCGACGCTTCTCTCAAGCACCAAATCGTATCTCACTCTGTGAATATGGCAATCAACAGCTTCTAGTGACCCATTATAGTTGGCCATGATAGTAGCGAAGCATCTTTATCACGGCTCAAGCTCATATGTGTCGTATCGACATCGTTACATCGACGAAAATGACCTGATGAGGCCATCTGAGACGGCCGCCAGCTCCTCAGATGACGGCCACATCATATCTCACGCTGTGAATATGGCAATCAACAGCTTCTAGTGACCCATTATAGTTGGCCATGATAGTAGCAGAAGCATCTTGATCACGGCTCAAGCTCATATGTGTCGTATCGACATCGCTACATCGACGAAAATGACCTGATGAGGCCATCTGAGACGGCCGCCAGCTCCTCAGATGACGGCCACATCATATCTCACGCTGTGAATATGGCAATCAACAGATTCTAGTGACCCATTATAGTTGGTCATGATAGTAGCGAAGCATCTTTATCACGGCTCAAGCTCATTTGTGTTGTATCGACATCGCTACATCGACGAAAATGACCTGATGAGGACATCTGAGACGGCCGCCGACGCTTCTCTCAAGCACCAAATCGTATCTCACGATGTGAATATCGCAATCAACAGCTTCTAGTGACCCATTATAGTTGGCCATGATAGTAGCGAAGCATCTTGATCACGGCTCAAGCTCATATGTGTCGTATCGACATCGCTACATCAACGAAAATGACCTGATGAGGCCATCTGAGACGGCCGCCAGCTCCTCAGATGACGGCCACATCATATCTCACGCTGTGAATATGGCAATCAACAGATTCTAGTGACCCATTATAGTTGGTCATGATAGTAGCGAAGCATCTTTATCACGGCTCAAGCTCATTTGTGTTGTATCGACATCGCTACATAGACGAAAATGACCTGATGAGGCCATCTGAGACGGCCGCCGACGCTTCTCTCAAGCACCAAATCGTATCTCACTCTGTGAATATGACAATCAACAGCTTCTAGTGACCCATTATAGTTGGCCATGATAGTAGCGAAGCATCTTTATCACGGCTCAAGCTCATATGTGTCGTATCGACATCGTTACAATCGACGAAAATGACCTGATGAGGCCATCTGAGACAGCCGCCAGCTCCTCAGGTGACGGCCACATCATATCTCACGCTGTGAATATGGCAATCAACAGCTTCTAGTGACCCATTATAGTTGGCCATGATAGTAGAGCAACATCTTTTACACGGCTCAAACTCATTTTTGTCGTATCGACATCGCTACATCGACGAAAATGAACTGATGAGGCCATCTGAGACGGCCGCCATCTCCTCAGATGACGGCCACATCATATCTCAGCGCTGTGAATATGACAATCAACAGCTTCTAGTGACCCATTATAGTTGGCCATGATAGTAGCAAAGCATCTTGATCACGGCTCAAGCTCATATGTGTCGTATCGACATCGCTACATCGACGAAAATGACCTGATGAGGCCATCTGAGACGGCCGCCAGCTCCTCAGATGACGGCCACATCATATCTCACGCTGTGAATATGACAATCAACAGATTCTAGTGACCCATTATAGTTGGCATGATAGTAGCGAAGCATCTTTATCACGGCTCAAGCTCATTTGTGTTGTATCGACATCGCTACATCGACGTAGGTGACCTGATGAGGCCATCTGAGACGGCCGCCGACGCTTCTCTCAAGCACCAAATCGTATCTCACTCTGTGAATATGGCAATCAACAGCTTCTAGTGACCCATTATAGTTGGCCATGATAGTAGCGAAGCATCTTTATCACGGCTCAAGCTCATATGTGTCGTATCGACATCGTTACATCGACGAAAATGACCTGATGAGGACATCTGAGACGGCCGCCGACGCTTCTCTCAGCACCATATCGTATCTCACGCTGTGAATATGGCAATCAACAGCTTCTAGTGACCCATTATAGTTGGCCATGATAGTAGCGAAGCATCTTGATCACGGCTCAAGCTCATTTGTGTCGTATCGACATCGGTACATCGACGAAAATGATCTGATGAGGACATCTGAGACGGCCGCCGACGCTTCTCTCAAGCACCATATCGTATCTCACGCTGTGAATATGACAATCAACAGCTTCTAGTGACCCATTATAGTTGGCCATGATAGTAGCGAAGCATCTTTATCACGGCTCAAGCTCATTTGTGTCGTATCGACATCGGTACATCGACGAAAATGATCTGATGAGGACATCTGAGACGGCCACCGACGCTTCTCTCAAGCACCATATCGTATCTCACGCTGTGAATATGGCAATCAACAGCTTCTAGCGACCCATTATAGTTGGCCATGATAGTAGAGCAAGCATCTTTTACACGGCTCAAACTCATTTTTGTCGTATCGACATCGCTACATCGACGAAAATGAACTGATGAGGCCATCTGAGACGGCCGCCATCTCCTCAGATGACGGCCACATCATATCTCGCGCTGTGAATATGACAATCAACAGCTTCTAGTGACCCATTATAGTTGGCCATGATAGTAGCAAAGCATCTTTATCACGGCTCAAGCTCATATGTGTTGTATCGACATCGCTACATCGACGAAAATGACCTGATGAGGCCATCTGAGACGGCCGCCAGCTCCTCAGATGACGGCCACATCGTATCTCACGCTGTGAATATGACAATCAACAGATTCTAGTGACCCATTATAGTTGGTCATGATAGTAGCGAAGCATCTTTATCACGGCTCAAGCTCATTTGTGTTGTATCGACATCGCTACATCGACGTAGGTGACCTGATGAGGCCATCTGAGACGGCCGCCGACGCTTCTCTCAAGCACCATATCGTATCTCACGCTGTGAATATGGCAATCAACAGCTTCTAGTGACCCATTATAGTTGGCCATGATAGTAGCGAAGCATCTTGATCACGGCTCAAGTCATATGTGTCGTATTGACATCGCTACATCGACGAAGATGAACTGATGAGGCCATCTGAGACGGCCGCCAGCTCCTCAGATGACGGCCACATCATATCTCGCGCTGTGAATATGACAATCAACAGCTTCTAGTGACCCATTATAGTTGGCCATGATAGTAAAGAAGCATCTTTATCACGGCTCAAGCTCATTTGTGTCGTATCGACGATCGCTACATCAACGAAAATGACCTGATGAGGCCATCTGAGACGGCCGCCAGCTCCTCAGATGACGGCCACATCATATCTCACGATGTGAATATCGCAATCAACAGCTTCTAGTGACCCATTATAGTTGGTCATGATAGTAGAGAAGCATCTTTATCACGGCTCAAGCTCATTTGTGTTGTATCGACATCGCTACATCGACGTAGGTGACCTGATGAGGCCATCTGAGACGGCCGCCGACGCTTCTCTCAAGCACCAAATCGTATCTCACTCTGTGAATATGGCAATCAACAGCTTCTAGTGACCCATTATAGTTGGCCATGATAGTAGCGAAGCATCTTTTTCTCGGCTCAAGCTCATTTGTGTCGTATCGACATCGCTACATCGACGTAGGTGACCTGATGAGGCCATCTGAGACGGCCGCCGACGCTTCTCTCAAGCACCATATCGTATCTCACGCTGTGAATATCGCTATCAACATCTTCTAGTGACCCATTGTAGTTGGTCATGATAGTAGAGAAGCATCTTTATCAAGGCTCAAGCTCATTTGTGTTGTATCGACATCGCTACATCGACGAAAATGACCTGGTGAGGCCATCTGAGACGGCCGCCAGCTCCTCAGATGACGGCCACATCATATCTCACGCTGTGAATATGACAATCAACAGCTTCTAGTGACCCATTGTAGTTGGTCATGATAGTAGAGAACAACCTTATATCACGGCTCAAGCTCATTTGTGTCGTATCGACATCGCTACATCGACGTAGGTGACCTGATGAGGCCATCTGAGACGGCCGCCAGCACTTCTCTCAAGCACCATATCATATCTCACGCTGTGAATATGGCAATCAACAGCTTCTAGTGACCCATTATAGTTGGTCATGATAGTAGTGAATCATCTTTTTCATGGCTCAAGCTCTTTTTGGTCGTATCGACATCGCTACATCGACGTAGGTGACCTGATGAGGCCATCTGAGACGGCTGCCAGCACTTCGTCCAATTAGTGGTTGAGGTCTAATTTGGAGTGGCCGCCTCCAGCATTACTCCAACACTACAGCACTGATTGCCTCACAACAACGGAATTGGTAGTAGCTGCTTCAATAGCCCATTTATCCCCGTACGGGCCATATATCGATTGTTTTTGCTTGCCGCTTTCCCTCCCGCGCTTTATTTTTGGGTTAAAAAATCCCACTCGGCGATTACTTCGGATGCCAGTCATCTTCGCAGAACAGATGGGCTGCCATCTGTCGCCACAAAAAATCAATCACCTCAACCTGCAACCCAGCCAAGTTGATGTGATGTTTTGATGCCGAAACGGATCCCAATATCCTCGCAAGATACTTAGATACGCTGGTTGGCGGCATGAACTCAGTGAACTAAACCGTCGCAATTATGAAGAACAACGCCTCTCTCTTGATCCTACTACTCAACGTCATTGGTCGTCATCGGCAGGATGTCGTCACAGCCTTCGTTTTGCCCATCACTTCGAGCAGTAGATCAACAACGTCAACAACATCACTTTCCGTCAACAAAGAAGCATCATCCACAACATCATCCTATTCTCCATCCGCCTCCTTTGACACCTTTCAAGCCACCGAAATCGATGCGTCCAACACCCCGCCCAATCTCCAAACCATCCTAACGTCGCTCAAAGAATTGAAGAGTGGATCCGATTTACGAGGCACCTACGCCGCTCATGCCAATAGCGGCGGCACCATTGCCAACATTAGTCACCTCATCAAACAAGTCAAAGGTGAGGGAAATGGAGTGGCATTGACTCCATTTGCGTCTCATTGTTTTGGTGTGGCGTTTGCTCGTTGGTTGTTGCAACACGAGGGTGATGATGATGCAAGTTATCACAAACATGGAACTAATGCACTCACCATTTGCATCGGACGTGATCCACGTATCCACGGAGAACGCCTAGCAGATGCATTTGCTCGTGGGGCAGAAAGTGTGGATGGAGTCACCAAGCCGGTAAGAGTATTGTATACTGGTGTGACAACTACTCCGTCAATGTATGAGTTTTGTAGGGCTGGAAAATGCGATGCAGCCATTATTATTACGGCGAGTCATCTTCCTGAAGATAAGAATGGAATCAAATTCTTTTCTGGGAGCGGTGGTCTTGATAAGGAGGATATTGATGAGCTTATTGTGTTGGCACAGGAAGAGGCTACAGAATGGTATAATACGGGGATTATGCCGCCTTCTTCTGGAAATGCTGGAGTGTTGTGTTCGGAGCTTGTAAGTTTTGCTTTTGTGTATGTGTTTTTTTGGGAATTGCAGCACTTGTTGTCATCACGCGGCCCTTATCACTATTGTTGACTCATAACACCATTTCGTGTCTATCCTACAATATTCTACAACGCAGGTCAACTTTCTGCCGTATTACAAGGAAACGTTGAAACAAGCAATCGGCAGAGAGGTTGACCCCAATCCTAACCCAGCCAAGCCGCTCTCAAATCTCAATATTGTCGTCAATCCCGGCAATGGATCAGGTTCTTTCTTCAGTGATCTGTTGCGTGAACTTGGCGCAAATGTGGCTGGCTCTCTCCATCTCACGCCGGATGGAACCTTTCCAGATACAATTGGTGTGCCTAATCCAGAAAAGAAAGCAATGGTGGAAGAAACTATGCGGGCTTGTGAAGATTGCAACGCTGACATTGGCGTGATGTTTGATACGGATGCGGATCGTTCTGGATTTGTCCTTCCACGATCGATTGATGCAAATGGTGTATGTTCTTCATATGAACCGCTGAACAAGAACAGATTGATTGCTTTGTTGAGTGTTATTTTCAGTTCATCTGCTCCAGGAGCTACAGTTGTAACTGATTCTACTACAAGTGAGGGATTGAATACCTTTTTGGAGAAGAAACTTGGATTGAAGCACTTCCGCTACCTTCGAGGATATGCCAATGTAATCAACAAAGCAAAAGAGTTGCAGGGGAGTGAAATGGCTATTGAAACATCGGGACATTGTGCTCTTCGAGAGAATGGCTGGATTGATGATGGAACGTTCACGGCTGTGAAGATTATTGCCCTGCTGGCAAATTCCAAGGGCAAAGGTAGCCTCCTCGACTTGATATCTGAACTTGAAGAGATGCCATTTGATGAAGAATTCAGGGTCAAAGCAACAGATGGGTCACTGGAGACAACGACTGCTGTTTTTGAGAGTGTGTCAAAGTCTCTGAAAGAAAAGTGTAGTGTTGAGGATCAGTGGACCTTGGACGAGGATAACCTTGAGGGGGTGCGAGTACGACTCTCTTCTGGTGGTTTCTTCATGATAAGGCAAAGTCTGCACGATCCTGTGATAAGTCTTCAGGTTGAAAGTGTGAGTGAAGAATATGCACGTCCAGTTGCCTTGTCTCCATTGTTCAAGTTGTTCTCGGAACACGCATCTGTTTTGGATCTCAGTGCAATTGAGAAGTAGATGATTGACGATAAGGATACATGTTATTACGGATTCTTTTTGTGCCAAGTATGGTTCGGATTTCAACCAACATATTCACCTACGCAAAACAAAAGAGATGACATAATATAACTGGTTTATACAAGTCTCTAGATGTAGGTTGACACTGTGAGCTGTTTGCCGTCGAAACCGTCGGGGCAGAAGTCAGAGAGGATCCATCCATGGTTGTTGAACTCGTAGGTGTTCTTCATGATCTCGTTCTTGTAAGATTCCTTGAAATCAGTTGCCTTCTCGTCATAAGTATCTAGAACTTGTTGAAGCTTTGCGTCGTACTTTTGACCCACGACGTCTGTGGAAGAGGACATGACATGACGATGCTCATCCATACCATCGTCTGTGATGCGTAGGTGCGAACACACCACCTCCACCCTCGGATGCTTGAACAGAAGCAAGCTTTCACCTTGTTTATTATTTTGCAGCAACATTGGAATGCAAGTGAAATCAACACGAGGTTGAATGATTGTTAGATAGGGCATCTCGGAATCAAGATGCCTATCTTAATCTTGATTCTACCTTCGCCAGCTAGCGCGACACCACACCATGACAATCAACAGCCTCCTAGAGCTGCACCCTATAACGACTATTGTACAACCTATTAATCTCTTTCTCTTGGTTTAAAATACCATTGTGCATTATTGAGGGAAATAGATAGAAACTGGTGAAGATGGTGGCCTTCTCCAAGATTGTTATTGCCGGAGGCGGCATCATCGGCAACAGCGTATCCTACTATCTTGCAAAGTTAAACATCGCAACAACGGTTATTGACCCAATCGGGATAGCGCCAGCAGCAAGCGGAAAGGCCGGTGGCTTCTTAGCACGAGATTGGAGTGATGGCTCTCCAATTGGGCCGCTGCAACAGCGGAGTTTCGATTTGCATGCCCAACAAGCTGAGGATTTAGGTGCAGAGAATATTGATTACCGACGGCTTGTGTGCATGGCGGTGGGATGTGATGAACGAGCTGCGGCGGTTGCAAAGCCAAGTGGGAAGAAGCTGGAGGGTGTCGAATGGGCGGATATTAATGTATTGGGAAAGAATATGATGGGTGGAACAGATACAATCGCTCAGGTTCATCCGAAAAAGCTGTGTGATGCAATGTGGAAATTTTCACAAGAGCGTGCTGGATCTAAGCTTATAATTGGTAAAGTCGTCGAGGCAATAGTGGATGATGATGGATCTATTGAAGGTGTCAAATTAGATGACGGAAGTACCATAGAGTGTGATGCTTTGGTGATAGCATGTGGTCCTTGGACAGATGCAACCAAATCTTGGTTTCCATCGGAAATTGGCAGAACAATACCTCATATGATGGGAGTAAAGTATCACAGTATCTTAATACAATCTCCACGAGTGCTGAACGAGGCAGTCTTCTTCTCGGGTCATGGTGACCCGGAAGTGTATCCAAGGCCGGATGGAGATGCATACATTACGGGTTTCCCAGACCCAGCAGTGGTTGTTACGGAATCTCCTGGGAAGGAAGAAGTCCGTCCTGAGGTTGTGTCCAGACTTGTAGATGCAACAAAAAAAGTGAGTTCGTTGCTTGGTCCTATTCCTCCTCATACGGAACAGGCTTGTTATCTACCAACAACAAATGACGGTATACCAGTGATTGGGGAAATTCCAGGAGTCAAAGGTGCCTTTGTAGGCAGTGGGCATGGCTGCTGGGGCATTTTGAATGGCCCGGCTACAGGTGAAGCCATGGCAGAACTATTGACAGAGGGAGAAACTAAACATGTCGATCTCAAATTGCTTGGAGTGGATAGTCCATACAGGAGGTAGACATTTCAAACGTCAAGTGATCAAGAATACTACACTAAATTAAGACACCATACACTTTGCTGCTACCGCTGTTGTTGTCGCCAAATATGTTTCTGTTTTGCAACCTCAGACGAACACAGCTGTTACAAAGTATGACAACAAAGGATACTTCTCTTCCAAGTAATCTTTGCCTTCTTCTTTTATCATGCCCTGATCGGGGTCTTCACCGTACTTGCTGTACATTTCATCAACAACATCCATTGACCCGTAGCCATCTCCAGCTGCTAAAACTTCACCAATGGGACTAAATCCTTGCTTATCGAGAAACTTGTTGTCTGCAGTATTGATAAATAATTGGGTCGTACGAGTATTTCGACCCGATGTAGCAAATGTTAGCGTACCTCGCTTATTTGACCCAATTACCTTGTCATCCTTGAGGTTACCAAGAGAGTCGTAATATTTCTGCACGTCAGGGTAGCTACTAATACCGAACTGTGATACAAAGTTTGGAACAACACGAAAGATCCTAGCGTCATCCCAAAAGTTGGCTTCGGTCAGCTCTTGGAATCGTTTTACCCCAATTGGTGCCCACGATGGATACAATTGAATTCTGAACTTATTTGTTGCATTGTTGTGTTGAGGAATACATTGCAGCATCTTGCCTACATGTGAACAGTTCGCACTGTTTGTCCTGAGATTGGCGACAGTAAATTCAATGATCAAGTTGTCACCAGTGGTACCACTGGAAGTTGAAAGATCGTCAGACGTTGCTTTAGTCCTGGCGTTGAGTGACAAGCTGCCGTCTTTTCCTCGCAACACTTCTACCAACAAGACAATTGCCGCCAAACCAACGAAGATATAAGTCAAGTACGAGTGCCTTTTCAAGGCTGGATCCTTTTGATTCGGTTGTGGAGATGATGCAGCTATCATGCCAAGCTCGTCAATTTCATCGTCACCAGAAAATGTGTCTTCTTCATCATCTTCTTCATCTTGTGGTGTGTCGCGATATCCGACCGGGATGGATTGCATCTCCATGGCGTCATCGATATCAGATAGAGTTGGGGCACTCATTGCTGCTGGGGCTGTATCTTTCTACTTCCATGCAGTGATTATGTTTCTATTACACAAGTTTGAGCTCATTGTGTTGATAACATCATTGTGAGAGTCCCCGCTCGGGCGTTCGCGGAAAGAAAATTGCGGGAAAGAGCGAAATCAAGAGCACAACATAAACATATAATGACGATGCATTCATGATTGGGCTCAAGTTGACCCTTTCATTTCCAACGGAGCATTGTTGTATCATCTACCATGCTGCCTCAATTTGTTCATCTGCCGCTAAGAAGAGCATCTCTTCGACGTGCTCCTCGTCTTCACCTACGCAGCATAGTCACATCTTCCATCGAACCATCTCTTGATGCACGCATCGAGCGGCCAGAGACATTCGTTCTTACAGAGAGCTCATTGTATTCTAACTCAACTAACACCAACACATCATGGAGGGAGGCATTTGAATCATTCTATCCAAAACAAGGGCTGCATTTTTCTTCGATAGATATGCTCAGATCGGCTGATGAATCGACTACACAAATAACGTCAGTCAAGTCGCTTGAGCAGATATTAGCAAGTGACGTCTCACATCTTGCAACGTCAATAGGCATCGGGGCAGCACATACAGTACTAATTGCTCGTGGTCCCATTCAATGTCTCGCTGCGCAATATTTCTTGGAGAGCTTACCATTAGCTGGTCTCGTACTGGTTGATCCTTTGTTACTACCTGACGATGGTAGAGTAAAGAAACATAGTGCTACATCTTCTGAAGAAGTAGTAGATAATCGATGGGAATCTTCACTGCAAGACTTTATGTCTCTGCTAGATGGAAACGCTCCCAATATGTACAAACATGCCGGCAAGATTGTTGGAGATAGTGCCACTCATCCACTATTCTTGGGTGATAGAACAGCAACAGCAACAAATACAATACCCACACAATTATCTGAATCGAAATCAACATTGTTGGATATAGAACTCTCCCTCCTCAACTCAATAGCACGCAACAAACACAGGCAACAACTCTTGTTAGAACCTGGTATCGTTCCAATGCTAATATTTTATAGTAGTGGTGTGAATAATGACTATGAAGATTACTATCGCATATGCGCGGAACGTACAGCCACATTCCACACATGTGCAGGCAGTAGTGATTATTTCGATCAGGTATCAGTTGCCAAAATACCAACTATAAGGGGAGGTAGTGTTGATGATTTGGATCATTTAATGAAACAAATTTACGAATGGTATGATGACGTTGTAGCCTGAGATGGATCTACTTGGTTTTGCACGTGCAACTTTGTGAAGATTTTTTCATCTCATCAGACTCATCAACACAAATGATGCCTGAGGACTGATAGCATTGCTAACTTGTGATTTTGACCACTAAGGCAGCAAGGCCGCAATCGGGACCTGTATCCTGCAATTGTCTCTTGAAAGAATAGTCTTTGTCGCCTGAACAACTATAAAATCTAGGACTACCAAATTCATAATTTTTTATATTATTCGCGTGGAATAGAAGCTTCGGTGCACAAGTTAAAGTGCCAGACGAGACTACAATACTGAGCTCAAGTTGTGTCGTGGGTCGTGGAGATAGACCGCTAGCTTCAGCCGGGCTTTCCTTCTGTTTGCCGCGTGGGTAATACTTTCCGTACTTACTTCTTTGTGGAAACTGGAAACCTTGAAGGAAAATCACATCAACTTTGGCGAGATGACGGTGCGAACCATGGTCCCATTGCGATCGCAGTGGGTCATATACAGACTCTCAAAAACTCCAAAAGATCCACTTGAACTTTGAAGTTCGCTAACACTTCTTCGTTCCTGAATAGTAACATAGTAGGCTGAAAAAAGGCATACTTAGAGGAAGAAGTAAAAGCTAACCACCAGGTCGTCGACTTGCCTCAGCACGTCCCTCCTCCTCTTGGCTACATATATACATCAGAAGAACAAGCCAAATTACTATACGTCGGAATAATAGAAAGGGAGTATTTATGGCATTTAGTATGCCGTGCATAAACATGAACAGTTCCTCTGGTCAGTTCATTTTGGTGGAAACAAATCATTGTTACTTACATTCGTGGGATGCTTGTCTGATCCCTTCCCAGAATCTTTCCCGGAACCAACGTGTTCCAACAGCTCTCATATAATACTTCATATTGTACGTTGTTTACAAGTATTGATTGACCTAGTGATTAAAAGACTGTTAAGCTTGAGTGTTCTCGTTTTGTACACTTTGTACATATTCATATCTTGAATGCATTCTGGATTGATGAAATTCCCATAATGGATGCTTCTGGCTTGGAATTTCGAGATGAAGATTCTTACATCACAAGCGACCAAGTAATTGTCCAAATTCAGCAAGATCGCAGTTATTCCTGTTGCCAGGTGAATCCAATATACCAGCACTGTCTATTGGTAGTGGCTCAAGACACATCTGATCTACATTTGCAAATCCACTGTTTCTGTTTTGACTTGGGTCCCTTTCAAAAAACTTTGCATTGAGTTTTTCATCAAACACTTCATCTTTGAATGGTGCAGGGGCAACATAGCTGCTCGTGTAACTGAAATGTCTCGTGCTATTAGTAACGCTGGCATCCTCCTCGTAGACATCGTCGTCCTCATTGTAATCACTCGCTCCTTCTGAGCTGTCTTCCGACGGTACTTGCATCGGTGCCTCTTTTCGTGTGTCTGCAGCTTGAGTTGCCTCCCTACCCTTGACCTTGACGCGAGTCCGAGATATCTTGGAAAGTAATTCTGCGCCCTCGGATGAAGTACTCGTGGTGCCAGCAAGCATGTTCTTGGCCTTTTACAATCCTGAGAGAGCAGGTAATCGAGAAAAATATCCTAATATCAGATGCAAAAGATAACGGTTCAATTGATGATGAGAAAAGTAATGCAGATCTTACCGACTGAAGCCCCATAGATTCAACTGTCTCTGGAAAGAGCGATACTTTGTCGCCTTGAAGAATTTAGGTACTACCAAGTCCATGAATTGGGTTGGATCTTTCACCTGGAATGATCGACCGTGCGGAAGCCAAGATGCCGTGTGCGATAAGCCAAGACAGTCAACTGACTCAAGCATCTCATAGAGCTTCGATGGAAACTTATCGCTCCTGGCTAGACCTGTTGAGCTATTAGATCTTGAAGGGCTCCGGCCGATTGGCGCAGTATTTGTCATTGCCAAATTTGTTGACTTGTTATAAATGCTGTTAAATGCTATCGCCGGTTGTGTTACGGAGTTATTAGTTGAAGTTGTACACCTGTAAGCAAGCATGTTCGTCAATTTTTCAGGAATCGTGATGTATTGCAAACTAAGTAAATGACCTGCTATCGCATCTATCCGAAAGATAGTTTGAGTACCAGACTAGAGTATTCTTGAACCGAGAAACTCGGTGCTCATTAACCGAAGTTCGCATATTGAATAGTTGAGTAAATACCAGACGCGACTGGCTATCCGAGCTTTCTAGTATTCAGGAGCAACTATTCCAAAATCTCATATTCCAACGTGTTATGAAATATGGATGCCAAACTAGATTATTCGGAATCCTAAAAAGATGCCGGCATTTGTATCACATGGCTAATGTGTCTCAACACTCACTAAAATCAACTCAAACCGCCTCAAAGAGGCTTAAAACTCAAAATATGAATGCTTCTTCAAATCATCAGGCGTTGAAACAGCTGGAAGTTTGGTCAACAGTGATGCAAATGACGGTACTCCTGTAGAGATATTGCCTCCAATACCACCACCACTCGCACTCAAGTTATGTTCCATCCATGCACTTGGATCCATAGGCAGATTCATCTTATTCAACTCTGCCCAGCTTGCTTCCCTCCATGTAACATCTCTGTAGACGACATTCGGTTTACAATTGTTACCCACGCTACTAGCAATAGTAGCTTCGGCGCTTGTTCCGTCATTACCATCAAGAAGACAAAAGTACCGAACCTCCCGACATTTTACACAAACATAGTCCACTCTAACAAACAGTCGTTGTAATACATACCAGCACTTTGGCATGACACGTATTTTGATATTCAATGACGATTCCCCATTATCATGTAGGTCATCCTCGAATAAATGAATGTCATCATAAAGTAATATTGGCTGAGAAGTGTCTTGAAGGAGATGAAATGGAATTTGAGATTTGGGTAGCGGTTGCCATTCTTGACGATTGTTGATGTGACGGATGTTACTGTTCTTGCTGCTACTATTGCTATTGCTGGTTGTCAATATTGTACCAGCATAGGGCGATGAGAATGTCCAGTCATAATAGAACTCTGAAACTATGCGCAGCCGTACCACCGCTGTCGCTTGCAGTGTCATCCGTCAATTGTTTTGATTTGGTAGACCATACTTTGGCATCTAGCGTTCGTAAAATTGTCACACCCCTGCATTCCTTTCGTTGATTTGATAATGATACGTGTATATCATGTTCAGCTTCATCAGTAGGTTGCGTCTCTAAAGATTTATGTGCCTCTGCCCATTCTGATAGCGCATCGGTTGCATTGAATCTAATCTCTGATGATGTTGTAATATTTTCATGAGCATCGTTGGCGGTGTCATTACCATCATGGTTGCTATTGTTCTCATGCCGAAGAGAAATAAAGGCATCTAGAAATGTAATCTCTGGAGGACATAGCCTTCGCTGTGTCACTACTGGTTGTAATTGATGTACATCGTCGTTCGCACCATCTTGTGAATTGGCAATTTCTTCCAGCAATACAGTCAATTTCTCCATACTTTGTTCATCTCCTATACTGGAATTTTGTGTGCTAATTGTCCATCCGCCAATTTTGACTCCAATAATTGGAGTTTCTACCGAGGTTGTGTTGGCGAAGTATTTGCTGAATTGAGATGAGGATGGAGGAGCGCTGTGATTATCACCATCATCGCTACCACTGCTTGAATAGATGGGTGATGCACCGAAAGCGGCGAGTGTTTCGGGTGGGAGAACTTGTCTACGAGATGATGGTGCCATGATTAGATGATGATAGACGACAATACAGGCCGATGGAGGTCACTTCAGTTCTTATTGATGCAGAAGGTGGCGGTGATATCAGAGATGTTATCGCCGCGAGCTCGATCCTTGCAATTTGCAACAAGCTGACTCGCAGGAGACCTCCAGTGTGACTTTTCCGGGAATACGTGTGAATCAGTACCAATGTTTGGCTAATACTTGAGACCACGGGTTTAGATCAAAATCACACATCATCATCACGCACAAACGAGCCTCTGACAATGTGACTGCCTTTGATTTGAGACAACGGGGCAGTGTCAACGATTGTTTGCGACTTTGCGCAGCAGGAGTGTACAACCTGGATACTATATACCTCTTGCTATCATCATCTCAACTGTTATCTGGCGGCAAGGAGTGTATCATTTACTTTATCGACACACAAGTGATGAATGTTGCCCACCACTACTATCAAACCGAGATGTGTCCGCCACCAACAAGGAGGATGCTGCTGCTTTAGCTGCCAATCGACTAGTGATGTCTCTGCGCAAAAAATATTTTCTCTATCCGTCATAGCCATCCTCACAAATGCCTGCTATACGACAATCGCCCCAATCTTACCGCTCGAACTCACGCACCACTACAATCAACACCAGGATGATGATGACAACACCAACACAGAAGAATACTACATATCATTAATATTCATCTTCTTTTCACTAGGAAGTATGCTCACACCACCACTCGTCAGTCGACACTTTGAAACATGTGGAGGGACAATGAAGATCATGTCAATTGCAATGATTGGCATGGCGCTACTTTTTTATTGCTTGGGATCTGTCTTTCGACTTCACAATTTTTGGATGATGCGGTTGATGCTTATGGAAGAAGGCGAAAGCGGTGGTGCTGCTGCTCATGACAAGAGCTATAGCAATGATCTCCTCATTATAATCATTTGTACAACACAGTTTTGTATTGGAGGCTTGCTTTCGATTGTTACCACTGGATACTATTCTAGTGCAACATTGATAAGAACAAGTAATTCTGATAGAGTCATCTCCTTTCTGGAAACTGCAGTTGGTACAGGATACATTCTAGGACCAATTACAGGATCGTGGTTGTATGAAGAGTTGGGGTACGCATATGTGTATCGAGTTGTATCAGTTGTCATGGCGTTGCTCGGATTGGTGACGTTCAAGGCCATTTCGCCCTTGTTTGCAACACAGAAAGTTGACGATGACGATGGCAATGAATGTGAAGGAGACGATGATGTGGAATATGATAACAGCGCAGATGATGGGGAATATTATGGCTCGATTCAATTTGCTGACGATTTGGAATCGCGGCTGGAAAGCAAGGGTCGTCTTGTCAACCACTGCAATGAGAGGCAACCACTATTACCAATGGCTACCGATGTCACCACCACAACACCATCAACAATATTGCGACCGACGATTACGCATCTACTCAAACATCCAAGAATACTAGTCTCTGCTCTTTGCATTACTTGGATCAACGTGTCGTGGACATTCGTAGAGCCTATACTTGCGGAAACGATTGGATTCTTTCTTTCACCTTGGCAAGAAGGAAATTGGGGTCATATTTTCACTTTCAAAACGTAGTGTATATCCCAGCCGCATTCCTGCTGCAATTCGCTTTTGTTGGTTTAAATATGAGGAAGCGACGCTTCATTGTATTGCTTTCAATTGCAATTACCCCAGTTGCGGTATTGCTCATAGGGTCAGGTTCTATCCACTGTTTGATATTCGGTATGTTGTTGTTGGGTCTTTTTCCATCACCTGTTTGGATTATGCTACTTCCGTCCATGCAAGAGGATTCATTGGCTATATATCCAGATACTCGCCATCGCAGAGTTGCTAATGATCTCACTGCAGGAATCTACAATTCGTTCATGATATTTGGACAAGTTGTCGGGTATGTGTTTGGGCCTGCGTTGAATGTGACCGTAGGGTTTGGTAATACAACGTGGATTGTCAGTGGCCTGATATTGATGCAGGCAATTTCATATTATTACTTCGTGCTGAGTAATGCCAGCGACGTTATGCTGAAATCGGTACGCAAAGCGTAGGATATGTGCAAGTAGGGGCAACATTCCATTCACTGTGTTGATGAATTTGTCAAAAGTATTCATCGAAGCTGCTAGTAGGTTTGATATCCATGAGGAGTTATAAGCCCCAGATCTGAGGCTCATAAAAAATGAGCCCCAGATTGGGGCTCATTTTTTAACGAAAGAATTAGGCCCCCCAGAGGCCATTATCTTGTTCAGCATTGTTTGCTTGGTTGTTCTGGTGATTTTGGTGAAGTTTGGAGGTCGAGGGCCTGCTGGGGCCTGGTAACTGAGGTCGGTGGGGTTATTTTAAGGTTAAAAATTTGTCTGCCCTCCGACCAACTTTTGCAATCTTTTGCAACATGATGAGGAGCCTCTCCTTTCCCCTCGGTAGCAATTCGACGCCGCCGATACAATACTAAACAAAGGCAAGCAGAACGTCTCGAGAATAATAGAACGTCTCGATGTTGTCGCCCTTCTCTTCTTTAGAGGACGGGGGTGCTATTTTCAGCCCTCGTCTACCGTCACATATTTTCCCAAGTGAAGAGGATAGAGCTGCTGCAATGGACGATGCCCCGTATGATGATATGGAAGAGCAATACGACGACGATGGCGATGGACTCTGATGATTATGGTTCCCAAATGATGCGGGAGGGTTTCCTCCTAGAGTGAAGGATTGGAAAGATGTTGACTACGGCAAGCAGCCTCTTGTCACTGTTGACAGGGCACGTAGGGATGTTTTCAACCAATTCATTAAGGAACACAAATTCATACGCAAACATGTTTGATCACATCGACAAGAATCGCCAGGGCAGTGACAATTCTATTGACAAAATTGTGAGCCTCTTATAAATACGGAACCCGGAGCCCCGGAGCCCTGTTTTTGAGGTACGATACTACAGATAGTCAGTTGAGTCTATCCTACGACCAGTTCTGTTGGAGTTATCCTATGCCAGTAGAAAGCGATAGGGAGGATGCAGTTGGGAAACAGAAGTAAGCCAAAGGGCGAGGGAACACCAGTGGTAACTTTGCCGTGTGCGGCTGCAGCGGGATTGACCCAATTGACAACCCTTTGGAAGAGTTCAAAACGCAATGTGAACAGTGTGTGGGTGTTTATGGCGGTAATAAGTATGCCATGGGGAAAGAAAGCGATGCCACTGCTGCTCTTGCAAAGGAACATACTCGTACTGCTACGGCTGTCGGCGGTTTCTTTGCTCGGAACCATCTCTGAATGGGAAGATTAAGAAGGGTAGTGAATACCCAAAGTTCTACAGTATTCAAGTTCCTGACCATAGAAAAGGGAGGCAAGAAGGATGCAATTAAGGAAGAACGAGGGGACTTGACATGCCATCTTCTTGCACATAAGAAGTTGTTGTCGGGGGAAGCATTGAAAGCTACGATGACACAGGGCCTCAGAAGCCTGCTACTACGGTGTCCTGATCGCAAGCCTGCCGTTGCCGTATCGAATAAGAAAGCACCTTGCAAATCTGCCGCTGCATTATCCAATAAGAAATTACCTCGCAAGTCTGCTGCAGCGTCTAATGGAGATGATTCTGATGAGGAGAGTGATGAAGAGGTGACCAAGAAGAAGATGATGACAACGAAGAGTCGTCAGCATGACACCAAGAAGAAGCCACCGACAAAGGCTGCTGCTGCAACGGTGGAGGCGATACCACTCGAGGAGAAGGTGGCAAACCTCCCCGTGCTACCAAGGATACCCAATCTCGGAAACAAATAGACGACGGTGTCAAGAGAGTAGAAGCCGAAAAAAAAAACAAAATGTCCTTGTCAAAAATATGGCGACATTGATGTTGATAACTTCCTCGACATGAATCATTTTGCAATTAACATGAGCTGTCCTTTATTGAAAGAGCAGCTGAGAGATTCTTCTTGGAGTATCACGTGCAGTTATTTCAATCAGCAGACAAAGAGATTTGTGATACGTACTCCTGTCCTCTCATTTGAACTCCTGAAGCACTCTCCGACTCACATTTCCAGTGAAGCGTCCTATGAAGAATGTGGACGAAATGAGGAGAAGCTACATGAAATGGACTTGAGTATCACGGTACCCAAAGCACGTTGGCCGCTAAAGAAGCAGACAAGTCATTCTGAGTCATTCGTTCTGTATGCATTTGGAGGCGTCCAGTCTTACTTGTTCGGTAAGTACCACACTATAAGCCCATTGGCAAGTGTGTACGACAACATGTAGTACTCTGGCATAGCGAACTAATCTCGAATGTGATAAAAATAGCCTCGTATTGTCTGTCTCTTTTCAAAAGCTCTACTCTTTCAGGTGAGATACAAGCCAAAAGTTTTCTCACGGCTTTCAAGATGTTACTCAGAAGTGTTGACGTGATTATCGACGAGAACAAGTGAAGATAGGGATGGAGCCTGCCAATCTTTGTCCGGTTGAAAGAAAGACCGAGTCTTCACTGTGAAAGACTTAAGGAGATTGTGGCAACAATGTTTTGATGTGAATCATCTATGAAAAGTCAAGCTACCAGTCGATGTGGTTATGTGATTCCATCCTATACAAATATCAACTATATACAATGCTGCGCATCACACAAACGCAGCTTCATTCTTTACAAAGACAATCGGATCATTCGTATGTGCCGGATAATCACCAATGAGGTAAGCTGTCATAACCTCCCACCCACTCATGCTCCTGGGCATCTCGTACCGAGAGTCTCTTTTCAGCATTCTCTTGCATCATTTTTACAACCAAATCGTGTGCAGCATTTGGTAATTCATGAGTGTAGCGGAGGCAGATGTCAGTAGTAAAGCGGAGGCTTTGGCTGTTGTACTACTGCATCAGTGCTAAAACCTGGACAGAAGCTCTTTGTAGGCTTCATGATGAGTTCTTCTTCTTTTTCTTCTTTGCGGTTGGCTTTCACGTAAGATTCAACACTCTTCACCAGGTGGTACGCCTGTCAACATCTCACTCACAGTTGCTCCGACAGCGTACGCATCACTGATAAGTGCATAGGAAGAGACACACTCTGTCAAACAGGCAGTCGACCCACTTTGCCGGCGAATCGTTGCCATTAATTCCGGCGCAGCATAGTGAGCCGTTCCTACTGCACTCATGGTTCGAAATACTCTTCTAGAGGCGCGCATGCTGTTTTGGAGTCTGCTGCCTCTACTGAATGTTGCTATTGCTACTTCCAATAATAGAATTATTGTTCATTGCTGGAATTGAAGACAAGGTACTTGTACCTATATCCTCTCTTTCAGTGGCAACATAATCTTCCTTCCTCGTTGCCCTGGCAAACCCAAAGTCAACAAGAATGGCACTAAACTTGCCACTATCAACAGCCTCTTGGATTGTTTCTTCATCTGCCCACATGAAATCATCCGCCCATCCCTTCACCATAATATTATCAGGCTTTATATCTCTGTGCATCACACCTCTAACATGCAAATACGCCACGGCCGATATCAAATGTCTCGCAATCAATTGAGCAAGTGATACCACCAAAGCTCCTCTCTCTTCCAACAATTCTCCCACATCCTTCCCTTGAACAAATGACAGTGCAAGATATCGTCCCCGGGCGGTAGATGATGCAGGCTCATAATTACGCAATAACCGAATGATATTTGGATGATTCATTTCTTGCAATATGGCAATCTCACGAGCAGCTGTTCTTCCCTCTTTGTCAGTTTCAATGCTGACTCCTTTGATTGCAACGAATTCTTCTTCGTGTGCATCATCTGATGGATTGTCATGGTTGTTCTTCGTTTCAGTTTCATGCCGCCGCTTGGCTAGAAATACTTCACCCAAAGGCACCAGCTCCCAGGACGCGAATTCGTTCGAATTCATTTTCTGCTTCTTGAGGCCAGTCTCTTGGGACTGCTGCCGTGGTGGACGCCGTGGTCATGCTGTCCTGACGCTGTTTGGTTCTGCCCTCGGCGTATGAAGACTCCAATTGTTGGTGCAATGATGTCTAATAATGCAACATTACCTCATTTCCTATCGTGAAGAAGATATGTCATATATGTCCGCCGTTTTTTTTCCATTTTTTTCACATCTTGACAGAAATTTCATAGGGAGACGAGGACCCGCACGCAGGCCCTTCTGTCTCGCACCATTTCCCATACCTTCGTCTTGCATCGCTCTAGTAGTCCGATCGGACAGTGAACACGTAGCTTCCACCTACGCCCTTGGAGGAAGATTGGGTTCCAGCAACCATGGCATTGATTTTGTATCTCTTCATCAACAACAAGCAATACCATCCTTGCTTTCACCCTTTTTTGTTTTTCAACTGCTTCCTATTGCAACCAACGTTACCATCTACGGTCTTTGTCTTTAAACTTTCGTTTAATCATGCATCACCGAATTCCATCATCGCAGATAAGCCCGCCTCTCAACAGTTGGTTATGGCCTGGTCGGAATTCTTTATTGAGATATGTGTTTTTGATGGCACAAACGCCTCAGCTTGTTGAGCTATGATGAATAATGATGGAAACGCAATAATCATCTTTGCTCCATTATCTGCTACCAATGATTTCTCTCTCCTCCCAATTATTATTTGTGGACGATATTGAATGATAAAGCAGCGACAGATGGAAGACGATAGAAGACAATAAAAAGATGGTGATTTTTGGATCTCTCTCGCTCGGTCTCGGCCCTCTATGGCCTTGGCTCTATCTCGCTCGGTCTCGGCCCACTATGGCCTTGGCTCTATCTCGCTCGGTCTCGGCCCTCTGTGGCCTTGGCTCTATCTCGCTCGGTCTCGGCCCCACTATGGCCTTGGCTCTATCTCGCTCGGTCTCGGCCCTCTGTGGCCTTGGCTCTATCTCGCTCGGTCTCGGCCCTCTGTGGCCTTGGCTCTATCTCGCTCGGTCTCGGCCCACTATGGCCTTGGCTCTATCTCGCTCGGTCTCGGCCCACTATGGCCTTGGCTCTATCTCGCTCGGTCTCGGCCCTCTGTGGCCTTGGCTCTATCTCGCTCGGTCTCGGCCCACTATGGCCTTGGCTCTATCTCGCTCGGTCTCGGCCCTCTATGGCTCTCTCGGTCTCGCTTATGGCTTACCCTAATTCGGTTCTGCTACGGTGTCTCTCAATCTCTCACATTTATGGCTTTACCAAAATTGGCTCTGCTACGGTGCTCTCGGTCTCACGCTTATGACTTTACCATTGATTGGCTCTGCTACAGTGTCTATTCTCGGTCTCACGCCCGGTCAGGGTGTCTATTCTCATGCTTATGGTTTTACCATTAATTTGGTTCTGCTATGGCTACGGTGTTGCTCGGTCTCTCGCCCATTCGGGGTGTCTATTCTCAATCTCACGCAATGGATTTACCATTAATTTGGTTCTGCACGGTGTCTATTCTTGGTCTCACGCCCATTCAGGGTGTCTATTCTCAATCTCATGCTTATGGTTTTACCATTAATTTGGTTCTGCTATGGCTGCGGTGTCTCTCGGTCTCACGCCCGGTCAGGGTGTCTATTCTCATGCTTATGGTTTTACCATTAATTTGGTTCTGCTATGGCTACGGCGTTGTTCGGTCTCTCACCCATTCGGGGTGTCTATTCTCAATCTCACGCTTATGACTTTACCATTAATTTGGTTCTGCTACGGTGTCTATTCTCGGTCTCACGCCCGGTCAGGGTGTCTATTCTCAATCTCACGCTTATGGTTTTACCATTAATTTGGTTCTGCTATGGCTGCGGTGTCTCTCGGTCTCTCGCCCATTCAGGGTGTCTATTCTCAATCTCACGCAATGGATTTACCATTGATTTGGTTCTGCTACAGTGTCTATTCTCGGTCTCACGCCCGGTCAGGGTGTCTATTCTCAATCTTATGCTTATGGTTTTACCATTAATTTGGTTCTGCTATGGCTGCGGTGTCTCTCGCCCATTCAGGGTGTCTATTCTCAATCTCATGCTTATGGATTTACCATTGATTTGGTTCCGCTACGGTGTCTATTCTTGGTCTCACCCCCGGTCAGGGTGTCTATTCTCAATCTCACGCTTATGGTTTTACCATTAATTTGGTTCTGCTAGAGTGTCTTTTCACGGTCTCACGCATATGGCTAATAGGTTCTGCTACGGTGTCTATTCTCGATCTCACTCATTCGGTTACTTGGTTCTGCTATGGCTGCGGTGTCTATTCTCAATCTCACGCTTCTGGTCTTACCAACATTTGGTTCTGCTGCGGTGTCTGTTCTCGATCTCTCTGGTACGGTGTCTATTCTCAATCTCATGCTTATGGCTTTACCATTAATTTGGTTCTGCAACAGCGTCTATATCGATGTCACGCTTTTGGCTACTTGGTCCTTGGATTTACCATAAAGTTGGTTCTGCCACGGTATATATTCTAAATCTCATGCCTCTGGCTACTTGGTCTATCTTTTCACGGTCTCGATCTCACGCCTATACCTACTTGGTTCTGCTATGGCTACGGCTACAGTGCCTATTCTCAATCTCAAGCAAACTTGGTTCCGCTACGATGTCCATTCTCAATCTCCGCTTATTATGTTACCAACAATTTGGATTCGCTACAGTGTCTAGTCTCAATCTCGTGCCTATTCGGCTTTAAATCAAATACCAATTTGGTGGTGTCGTCCATTCTCTCGCCTATTCATCTTAATCATGAATTGGGTTTTGTGGTGTCGTCTATTCTCTCGCCCATTATTCGGCTTTGCCATAAATTTGGTGCGGCTACGATGTTGTCTACTCTCTCACGCCTATTCAGCTTTACCATTTCATCGTGGTGCGATGAATACTTCTTGCTCGCTACTCTCAATCTAGAGCGTTATGCAGCACATCCAATTCACAGCTTA
This sequence comes from Skeletonema costatum, assembly GCA_018806925.1. Lineage (NCBI taxonomy): Eukaryota > Bacillariophyta > Thalassiosirophyceae > Thalassiosirales > Thalassiosiraceae > Skeletonema > Skeletonema costatum. The sequence goes on along the minus strand of JAHBBA010000053.1, from coordinate 61,581 downwards.
ACCAATATGCAGTAAAGAAAACTAGCCAACTACACTCAACTGCTACGAAGTTCTATTTTGTCAATTTCTCAATCATTATGCGGCTCAATCAATCAACAGCTCCGTTGTGTTACGCCACTGTGTTACGCGGTGAAGATGCTTAATTAAGTCGAGCAAATCGGTATTCAATTGCTACAGGGTTCTACTCTATCCTCATTTCGTTATGTGGCTTGTCCAATTATAACCATTCCTCGTTATTATGTGGCAAAAAGTCTAGCCAATTAACACTCAATCGTTACAAGGTTCTCTTCCGTCCACTTGTGGCTCGTCCACTTCACAACTTCATCGCTCCCCAATGAACACTCAATGTTTCCAAGGTTCTATTCTGTCCAGTCCTTAATCGTCATGGTTACGAGGCGCCCTCCAACTGTACATAATCCAGCGTAATGCGACGCTGGATTGGCATGATGCCCTACTCAACTCGTCCTTCGGCTACCCAGAGCCACTTCACCGCCCACTGTGTTGAGGCTCTGTTCACTTCAATTGATTGCTTCTCCCTTCATTATGAGACACAGCGCCTCTTCCAACTTAACTACTCCCTCGGCTATGAGACCCTGTCAATCGTTATGCGGCTCTGTCCGATTCCCCCCTCTGGACTTCTTGCTCTTCTTCTTGATTCTTGACCTTGTCTCCACTCAACACAACTTTCGTTCTGCTTCGCTTCAGCGGTTCTGTTCCTTCTTTCACTTCACTCTCGCCACACGGTTCCCTGTACTTCTCGTTCTCATCCTTCTGTCCCCACCTCATACATGACTCATGTCTCTGCCCAAGATACTCCGGTGGCCCTGGCCCTGAGTCGTATCCTGTCATTCTTCTTCTCTTCAACACTAACACTCTTGGTCCGTGTTCGCCAGGCTCATTCTCTCCTAGAGTTTGGGTTCTTCTTCTTCTTCTTCTTCACTTGTTTCTCTGCGTATCACGCATAATATGTCCATGTCTACGGCTACGGCTACCATATGAACTTCTACTCCACGCTTCTACATCGATTTCGAATTCTGCTTCACCCAGACTGGCCCAGACTCCTTCAATTCCACTCAGCATCCTCGTTCGATCGAATCATCTTTGGCTAAGCCCCAACAATCATTGCTTGCGCTTCCTTGCAACTCACTTTGGTTCAGGGTGTATCTTTCCCCCCAACCACCAGCTCTCTTCAGTACTGCCTGTTTGCTGGGAGCAACTCACGCAAACTCTTGCCTCTTATTCGGCTCCAACATTGCTCGCCTCCACTATCTCTCTCGCCACGAGGTTTCCTCAGTTTTGACCTACGTCAGTTTTAGCGTTCTCTAGTTCTCGTGGTGTGTGCTAAATGCTCACTTTGTATCATCACGGCTCTGGAATGCACAACAATGCTCGGTGCACCCTGTCTTTTCGGTTTCCAGGCACTCGCACAACTCAGCTTCGTCACTCATCATTCAGCATTTCTTAGTTCTCTCTCGGCTCCTACCAACCTCAGCTCTTGCGCCTCGGCTCGCCTCAACTCGTTCATTCTTTCAGTTCGCTGTACTGCTCTGTGTATACTTTCGACGGTATTAGCAATAGCTCACTTTTATTCCTCTCTTGTCAATTCCATTCCACTCAGCTTATTCCCTATCTTCTAACCTCTTCTCTACATGTCGCCAATGTGCCCATCAATCGCCTCTGTTCTTCTTACAAGTACAGCGCAACATGTCTCATGTTTCTTCTCCGCGCTGGCACTTTCCGTTTCCGCATACTGATCATCATCGACTTCAATCACCAGCTCTTTGTCTGTTGAGTCTGGTTTCCTTATATTAATCGCGTCTCCCCAGGTTCTCCTTTTTCCAGCCCTACACAGCTTGGACTCTGGTCTTGGTGTTCTTCCACACGTTCATTATCACTTCGACTTCGATCGCTTTTCTATCTCGATCTCGCGCAGTGTTCGTCTCACCTTTCCTCTCTCTTGCGGCATTCTGCCGTTTGGTATTATCTACCTCTCTATTTCTCAGCCGAGTCCTCTCCCATCTCGCTCTCTTCATCTCTACCCTCTGGCGGAGATAGACTCCTTTATCCTGTTCTGCTTCTGTCCCGTACTCCAACTCTGGACCAGGACATTTTGGCCTTACACCTTACACCTCTTGGCATTCTTCAGGACAGGGTCTTGTGACTTCGTGACCACTCAGATCCTGACTCACATTACTTCATCCCTACACTACTTCTCTATGTATACCTATCTGTTCTTTCGTTACCACATCTGGCATCCACGAACGCGCCGTATCCTCTTCACACAAACACAACTCCTCACACACAAGCTTATGAGCTTGCCGTTAGCTCTTGGACACTCTCAGTATCAGTATTCCTTGATCTCGTCATTTCTCCACATTCTTATTTATCATTCTAACTTGGCACCCGCCAGCCCTCTTACGTGGTGCTCTTACATACTCAATACTTCTTCTTCAGACCTACTCGACCTGCCTTCCTTCCTTTCCTTTCAATCTTGCATCTATGCTCACACCGCCTCTGTATCCTATTCCGACCTTGGCATGGTGTAAAAATTCTCGTCATCACCTCCTTGCTACACGGCCTACTACTCTCAATCCACTACTCTCAATCCAGCAATACATACTCTCTTGGGAGTCAAATCTATCCTAAGCCTCAGCTATCTTCGTCTTCCTTCTTATTCTACTATTTTACGATGTATTTCAACTCTCGCACACATTCTTCCGTTTGGTATCGGTTGGCGCTTCGCCTCACGAGTCCAGGACTTTTGTGTTCTCCAGCAATCATTTTTTCTTTCTTTTTTTTCTTTTTCTTTTCCATGCTCCTCGGTATGGCCTGTCACGTCCCTCTCTCTTCGTTCTTCGCCGTTTTTGGTGTTAACTCGAGACACCTTCCTTCGGTAGGAACATCTCTTCGTCACCACAACTTCGCATGTGGCTGACACTGTCGATTCACTTCGACATTCGAGGCCAGGCACAAACATAGTGTTCACATAGTTTGTGTCTGATTACTAGAGACATTTTTCGCATACCACACTGTAGTATACTATCACATCTCTAGTTCCTTGCCTCTCTTCCCTTTGCGTGACAGAACCATACAGGAGGATCAAGGCGCGACGTCGGTTTTCCTTGGAAAATCATAGGGAGACGAGGACCCGCACGCAGGCCCTTCTGTCTCGCACCATTTCCCATACCTTCGTCTTGCATCGCTCTAGTAGTCCGATCGGACAGTGAACACGTAGCTTCCACCTACGCCCTTGGAGGAAGATTGGGTTCCAGCAACCATGGCATTGATTTTGTATCTCTTCATCAACAACAAGCAATACCATCCTTGCTTTCACCTTTTTTGTTTTTCCCGCCCACCCGCCCGGCTGACACTGTCGATTCACTTCGACATTCGAGGCCAGGCACAAACATAGTGTTCACATAGTTTGTGTCTGATTACTAGAGACATTTTTCGCATACCACACTGTAGTATACTATCACATCTCTAGTTCCTTGCCTCTCTTCCCTTTGCGTGACAGAACCATACAGGAGGATCAAGGCGCGACGTCGGTTTTCCTTGGAAAAGTGAACGCTTCTCTACTCTGTGCCGTGTGCCGCCGGCACGAGGCACCTCACGCCTCACGGCAACCATGACTTTAAGTATTTAGGTGACTAGTACTCCGATTAGAATAGCAGCATCAAAATAATAATGGCAGCAGCAACACCGTCCTCCACACCACGACGACCAACCCGCTTCATCAGCGACCCAGTCGAATCCCCCTTCCCCTACAATAACTCTCCCTTCACAACAACATCATCATCACCACCATCACAGCCACTGATTCACAACAATAACAACTCACTATTTTCATCCACACAAATACGTGAAATAACCACCATCTTTCAATTATTCAATCCTACATTGTCTGGATATCTAGATGTCGAAACATTTGAAGTGATGATGCTTTCTTTGGGGTATAGGGTGACACGTCAAGAGATTGAAGTGATGGTACAACATGTCATTACAAGTACTGAGCAAGAAACAACCACAGCCATAAATAATAGTATTGACCTATCCATGGCTATGCAAATTCTTGCTGCAAAAGGATATGCGACTCAACAACGTAGTTCAGAGGAAGAAGCAAGAATGTATTTTAGATTATTTGATGTGAATGATAAGGGATATATTACAGTGGTAGATTTGAAACGGGTGCAACAGGAGGCAGTTCAATTAGAGCAAGAGATGATGATAACTAGTAGTGATGGTAGCAGTAGAGCAACAACTGTTTCAGATGAATTCGTTCAAGCAATTATTGACAAGTTTGATGTGAATTCTACGGGGGCTGTTGAGTTTGAAGAATTTAGACGGATTTTACATCCAATCTTATCATGAGCAATGGCAGATTATGTACTGACATATAATAATTGACACTTCACAATTGTATTTGCTCATTCATAATTAATCAATCTATCTTGAAACTGTAATCGATTGTTCAGAATCATTCAATAAATCTTGAAGAGTGTCGGCTGTGGCGGATGTAGACGATGCCGTTGATGATGAAAACTTGAGGAAGAACCTCTTTGAGGATGATTTGGAAGGCTCTTTCCGTGTTGAACAATAGTCATCAGTGCAATACTTTATTTCTCTGGAAGCGTCGAGAATGTTGCAAACCTTTCTCATCGTTGGACGCTCAGCATGATCTCCTGAGAGACTTCGACGGATAGGGTCTTGTATCGATCGAGGCCACTTTCGATTGATGGCAAGAACCTTGTCAACTCTTTTCAAAGCCTTTTCAAACTCTTTCCTGTGCTTGCATTTTGCAAATGGTTTCTTCAGACACATGATCTCCCACAACACCACACCAAATGAATATACATCCGCCTTGAGGTTATACGGCTTTTCAAAGAAAACTTCAGGTGCACAAAATCTCGGGGTTCCAGCACCGCTCATCTCATACAAGTCTTCATAAGCATCACCATACTGAGGCATAAACCTGGCGAGACCAAAATCGAACAATTTGAGATTGCCGAGCATGTCAAAGCCTACGTTGTCTGGTTTGAGATCATGAAATATGATTCCTTGAGAATGTAGGTGTTCAACAGCACCAGCAAGAAAAGAAGCAATGCGGATACGAGTGTCAATAGATCCTGCAGCATCATCTCCTTCTGGTCCTGAATCTTTCTCGAGCTTGTCTAACGCCCCGCTGCTGCTGTGACCGCTGATGCCAGTAGCGAAGCTGCTACTCAATGACTTGAGAGACCTTTTGGGATTGAAGGAGTTCTTCTCCTTTGCCCAAACTTCAATTCTATCCGACAAGGTGCTCTCAAGTCGTTCTAGGATGATGAAGAATGAAGACGCACCATCAAGAAAGGCGTCATGACGGTTCGCAATGACTCCATGGAGCTTGACGATGTTGGGATGAGATACGGCCGCCAACATCTCAGCTTCATGAGCAATATCTTGAGCGGCTTCGATGAATAGATCTTCGTCTTCTGAATGTTCTAACTCATCCTTGAGGCACTTCATCACATACTTGGCACCATAGTTCACGGAACGGGCGGTTGCCTCTCTCCTCTCTACCTGCTCTTCGGTATATATGTCGGATTGATCAGGACGCAGATGAAAAGTTTGAATCTCATACACAAAAGAGAACGATCCAGATCCTACCCTTCGGCCGATAATGATCTCATCTCTCTCGAATGGTGCAATCAAGTCCAGCGGAGCTTGCCCATAGGCCTTGCAGAAGTCATCACTTGATCTCCGAGCGAGGTCATTTGCCTTTAGCCGCCTATTTTGGATGCTTGAATCCATGATTTTTATATGTTTTCATCGGTGTGCTTAACTGCTCTTTGGTTTGTATGATGCTGCTGATTAATCAACTACTTGATGTCATTGGGTGGTGTCGTGGACAGTGAATCTCTCCTTTTATGAAGAGTGTAAGAACGAATGCTTCATGCTCGTCTTGCTTAGTACTCCTAAACGGCAGGGTCTTAGTGCAGCGGTTTTGGAAAGATGAGGCCTTCTCTCAACGAAAGTGTCTTGGAATTGTCCGTCTTGGTTTAGAGTGCAAAGTACATTTTAGTACCGGAACTTGTTTCAGCCATTGAGGAATTAGTATGTCGGATTGAACCACGTCATTTTCATTGACTTTTTTTGCAAATACAAAGAGCGCGAATCATTGACGTAGTAGGTCTGATCGTAGAACATCTGTGAATCATGTTGCAGCTGCGCGAACTTTCCAGGAGGAGGTGAGTACAGACCCGGGGCAAGGAACCCCCCAGGGGACAAGAATTTTCTCTGCAGGAATTGAGGGAGGTACAATGATTTTGTGTCAATATAATAAAGGGGGTATAAAATTGAAGGTATCATCACTCCATTTTAGCAGGGGTTATATTTAAAAAGATTCTTATTAATCATAGAATCCTTAATCCGGACAAGCACTTAGAAATCCGGACACAGGACACAGACGGACGGATCCTTATCTCGTGCCTCCATCCCTCGACGATGGCCGTTCATCCTCGGACGATGGCGTCTACACTACTTACTTGTTGTCATGTCACCACGAGGTTCTCGAAGACTTAGAGGATAGCGAAAAGCAGCGTAATAATAAGGTATAACAAACAACTTTCCTGGTAAGGCGCTGAAGCTAGTAATAAACAACAATGCCGCCACCGCCTCCAAGCAAACTCAGAATAGACAATGTTAGATTATCATCATCATCTCGCAAAAGAAGAAGTAACCACAGCATTGTTTCTCCTCGCACATTCTTGACTGGGATAGTTTTCGCTGCCTCTGGACTTTTGTCATTGTCTATCTATCTAACCACTCGTTTAGACGGCCAATCACCTCCGACGTCACAGACAGCCTCTTCTTCCTCGTATGTCAAGGGCGATGCAACGGCAGCTATATCTGATGGGGAGAATGATGATGTCCGTCCAGTGATTTGTAATGAGCTGTTGAAAGATACAACAATCTGGGACCCAAGTAAGCTCCACATTGTTATTTTTCTTGCTTACTCTTAATCTTTCTTCCGTGCACCTCTCATAAAATAACTTCTGTCGCTCAATCCTTTCGATATAAAGATGAACGTGCTGAAAAAGATGAAATGAAACGATTTACAGCAACCGACCCACCATTTTGGATTGCATTACATAATCCGTCATTTGATAAAATGAGATGGGTGTCAATCAAAAAAAGTGGCGAGTATTATGAGAAGGGAGTGACCTCAATATTTCATGAGATCCTATCCTCTTATGATTTGACGACAGAACAAACTATCGCTCCGCTTGTAATAGACATAGGGATGAATATTGGCTGGTTTTCTCTATACTCTCGTGCTCATGGGCACCACGTGGCCGCGTTTGAGCCGAACCCCGTCATGTTCTTGCGCATGTGCGAATCTCTTGGTTACAATAAGTGGGGGGACAGTGATGATTCTGGTGACTCCGTGTCATTATGGAAGTATGGGCTAGGAGTTCAAACAGGGTCGTTTAATCTTACAGTGGGAAACAACCCAGGTGGTAGTTCCTTTTTTGGGGATCGATTGGCAAAAAAGTTTCGCAAGACGATTCCTGTGGAAGTAACAACATTGGATACTGTTGCTGTGAAGCAGGGGTGGTTGGATCGTAAAGTATCTCTGATGAAAGTTGATGTAGAGGGGTTTGAACCGTATGTATTTGAAGGAGGCAAAAGGCTCCTTCGCGACGGACATGTAGAGAATATATTTATGGAGAATTCAGTCACCGATATTGAAAGAGGTAAGTTTCCATGCCGACTATTTGTCTGTTTCTTGTTGGTTTTCATCTCATCCCCTCACTTTATACTTACTTGTACAGTTGGAGAGATGGTGGATCTATTGTACAGCGCAGGATTCAGAATGAAGGGCATTTTCACGGTCAATGGTGACCCTTATCATGAAGATTGGTGGCATACGTTCAACCCTGAGTTTGAGAAACGACACAGTGGTGTAATGGAGCCATCAGATCAAATGAAGTTTCTGGCCAAGGTGACTTGCAATATATGGTGGATCAATTCGAAGTATACCAAAGCTCAGTAACAAAGAGTTTTCTTCCCCAAATGGCCCTGGTGCGTTGACATGAACACTTAGATAATGGGCAACATTGCGGCTAAAAGTTAACGAATGCAACTAACGTAAATGCATAAGATTGCTCTACTCAAATCTTGGAAACTGACAATATGTAAGACAGATTTTCTTGCCTATAAACTTTCTATTTTCATGAAGTAATCCTAATTTTAAAATCTTGTCATATCTTTCCCAAAAACACTGTTCTTGATCCAATCGAATGTGACCAAAATTCTATTCTTTGTTGCTACCTGCTTAACCAAGTATACAGATCTCCATAATACAAATGCTACTGAACCCGAGTATGCAAACAAAGGAAACTCGCCGACCTGCACCTGCGACAGTGCCTCTCCGCCTCCTAAATATGCCAAGAGCCCCAAGTTCAAGAATGAGAACTTTGAAGCAACATCAAGCCCTCTGAGTTTGAGCCACTCTGTCAGCATTGGGTCGTAGAAGATGTCACATGGCGAAAGAGGCGTGCAAGGAAGTGCAGGTGGCGTGGTCTCCAGATCATAGCCTCGACTCAACAGACGTGCTAAGTAAGCTCCTTGTTGACCGGCCACTTGCGCCGTCTGGGGAAGGAAGTCGTCGTCTTCCATACACGCTGCCGCATCACCAAGAACGAGCACGGATCCAAGCAAAGAAGGATCATCCATCTGCGGCCTTAACCATTTATCGACTTTGATGCGTCCATCTGCATTCCTGGCTGCATCTGGGAGTTGATCCAACAACTGACTGACAAACGACACTGGAGCAGTCCCAGCGCACCAGACAGATACACCAATAGGGAGCTCTGACTCAACTCTACCATTCTCGCCTGTCTCTTTGTCAAATTTCTTCGTGCTTAGTTTTGCATAGCCGTCTTTCAATTCAGTAACTCTTGTGTTTAGGATAACTTCAACACCTTTTCTCCTCAAACTCTTCAGTGCTTCTTCTTGAAGTGGCTGCTCAAACTGAGGTACTAACGCTGATCCAGAATGGCAAAGCACCACTTTGACATTGTTTCTCAAACGCGGATAGCTTCCTTTATGTGGGCGAGTAATGTCCTCTGCCAAATCATACAGCTCCCCAGCCAATTCTACCCCCGTAGGGCCACCACCAACTATCAAGAAGGTACTTCGACGTGTTCGTTCCTCTTCGCGATCAGCTCCAGAGACATCCGGCCGATATGCATACTCAAAGCACTCGCCTATGGCAGTGCGGAGCTTACGAGCATCATCACATGATTTCAGTCGAAGTGAATTGGTCGCTCCTGGCACACCTTTGACATCAACCTTGCATCCAACAGCAACTACTAGATGGTCATATTCCAACTCAATCTCTGGTGGCTCGGTCTCTCCATATTGATCTAGTAAACTATTCAGTCTTACTGTCACTCTTTTCTTGTCTATGTCAACACCTACAGCCTTGCCTTCAATATATTCTTCAATCATACCATTTGCTGACCTTACTGCCTCTGTCATTGACCGATACTCGACTGTGCCTGTTGCCGCAGACGCGAGCATCGGTGTGAATACGAAATGATTGGAAGGGGAAACAACTATTATGCGCAGCTTGTTACAGTTCGCAACCTTCATAAGAGCATGAGCGCCCCATCCGCTCCCGAGAACGACTACAGTCTTTCGTGTGAGCTCTTCTTCCGGTGTGATCTTGGCAGATCCATTTTCGTATGGGATCCTTTGTAAGTGCTGAAATATGTCCTCTATCGTATCAAACGCTCGCTCTGCTAAAACAGAAAATGGTATATTCTCCTGATGTGAAAGATCAATCTGTTTGGTGAAATATTCCTTCACCCCGATTTCAGAAGAAAGAAGATTCAAAGCAGGATCTGATTCAATGAGTTCCCTGTCATTCAGTACAAAGTCGTAATCATCTAGTGTATCTGATTGATACTCTTTGTATCTATTGTACCAAACCGAATGTGGCTTCTCCTCTCCCTCAGAGTTGTCTACATATAGTTTCATTTGGGTCAATGATGTTTGTGTCGGCAGCAACATCTGATTGCTTCTTGCACAAAATGCATCCGTAGTAACGACGGCAGTACAATGGAGCAGCAGCAGCAGTGCTTTAGCGAAGCCGCTTTCGAAAGGATGCATTTTCATTGCTGTTGTTGTTATTGTATCAATCACCAAACACCAACTTGGATTTGGCCCAGCTATGCATCGATACAACACACTAGGCAGAGTTCGGTTCTCATCATCGGAGTATACAAGAGAACCCGAACGCTGTTGTAAGAAGATACATACATAGGCGGTATGTAGATGGTAGATGGGTTAGCTTTAGATGGCATGCTTTTTGTTATTGGGACTCCTCGAAAGTGAACTCCCCTGGGAAATTTTATTAGGTGGCTGTCTAAGCCAAATCAGGCGAATGTTTTTATTCAAAATTTGACTCGACTCCACCGGGCTCGCGAAAACCGATTCTACCCAAACCCCCCTGCGAATCCAGCCCTACCTGGTTGGCACGCCCTAATTTGACCCTAAACCATTACTACACCATAACATACCCTAATAGGACCCTCTGAAGTCAAGCCCTAGGCTGGTTGGCGCGGTGTGTAAATTTGTTGCTCACTTTCGAGGAGTCCCAATAACAAAAAAAAACATGCCATCTAAAGCTAACCCGAGAGATAAGATCACACTATAGGTCTCGCTTCTGGGGAAACTTTCCGAAGGTTGGTTGGGTTAGAGAAGTGATGGTAATGGACAAAGGGAGTCAAAAGGGGTGCAATTGAAGGTGATTTGTGGTACTAGTATATACAATTATCGTACTTTAGGGTATGTAGAGGAAATGTTCCTTTAGAAGCTCTATCTCTCGACCTTCAAAACGGGTCCTCTGGACAGCTCAGAAATATCGCCCGCGTGCCGCTATCTTCGCTAGCTAAAGCTAGCTAAAGAACGTGATTATCACCCGCCGCTCAAGCAACATTGCCACCACCATTGCCGCTGCCGAAATAGACCAAGTTAACCATCGAAATATCGACCGAGACTTGGCTGATCGTTACTATGGAATATTATGTCGTAGTCATCGTCCTTGGATCCACCAAAAACGCTCTATGGGGCGTTCAATAACTCCTGTTCGGTGGCCGACGCCCGCCGAACATCGCCGACGTTAATTGTCACCCTGCTGCCTTCTCTCGACGGATTTGGCAGCGGCGAGGGCTTCAGCACTTACATAATAACCCATAGTAACGATTTGACAAGTGTCGGTCGATAGTTCGGTGGGTAAGTTGGTCTATTTCGGCACCGGCATGGTTGCCATAGCGCTGCGGTGAATTTTACCGTGTTATTTTTGATCAACTCAGAGGACTGGTTTTGAAGGTCGAGAGCTTAGAGGTTATCTCCAAGTCTCAGCTCCTACATACATTAAAGTACCATAATCGTAGCTACTAGTACCACAAATCACCACTTTCCAACCCCCTTTCGACCCAAACTACACCTCCACCAACCATCTCTGAGCAAGGGATAACTGAGACCTGTAGTGTGGATAAGATACACTACTGAACTGTGAACGAGCCCTCATACTACGGAAAGTGGTGTGAAGTTGTAATGGCGCGCTTCATCCTCCATCATCCATCACGCGCTCATCACAAGACACACAATATTATAAAAAGCAATAAACAGTCACATATACTCGAAATAATAATACTCTCATCTCTATATTTTATTATCCAACAAAGTATCATTCAACATGAACACACAATTAGTGTTGCTCTTATCATTGCTGATCTCGCTGACATCGGCCTACACAACCCCAAAGCCCAGCACTGCCAAGATTTCCCACCGGCGAGCTTTCCTCTCCACAATCGCATCAGGCGCCGCCACAGCTTCAGCTTATCCCAACGATGCTTCCGCAGCTACCGACGACGACGGCACATCAGTATCAAACTACATCCGTCAAGTCTTCGGTTCTCCCCTCGTCGGGGCTACTCCCAACACGCCCACAAAACCAATAGACACCGATGCGACATATGACACACGTGAGGCACGAAATAGAGCCTACGACGAAGCATTCCAACAGGATGCACGTGATCGAGATGCGTACTATGGACAGATGGCAATGAGGAAACGACAAGAGACGAACCAGAATGTACAGCAATATAGAGAAAGTTTGGGACTGGATGGGAAAGGGGATGTGAGGATGAGGGTGGGGGACGAGAGGGTGCAGGGGTTGGCGTCGTTGAGAGATTTAAAAGCTGATTATTTGTCATCATCTGAAGAGCAGCAAGATGATAATGATTCTTCTCAAACTACTGCCGAAATACCAGCTGAATGAACAGGTTGCAAATTTACTGACATATTTGAGAGGAAGGCCTGAAAAATTTCTTGTGTTTGTTCATCTTTGTGTGAGGTAGTAATCCTTCTTGGCGGCCTCTATTTGCGAAAAAATATCCCAGAGATCCAAGCTCTGAATCCCTTCACCTCTGCATCCTCTGCTTGAGCGTCTTCCATTTCGTTGGGAGTATTCTCGACTGCACTAGCCGCAGAGGTCACCTCTCAATCTCTAGAACATCCACCTTTTCAGATGATATATTATCAACAGTGACTTTTTCGGCAATAATCTCGACTACAGCGTTTGTCTCATTGACTTCTTCTTCCTTGCTATTAGTCATGAGAAGATCCTCATCGTTCTAATCTTTTCTCGTATCATCTCTCGCACAGAATTGACATCATTGTTTACCAATGATTTCATTCCCTGTACAAACTTCTCAAGTGTGATGCTACTCTCAACATTCGAATCAGATTCATCATGATTGTTTGTTGGAACTACCTCTGCTTCCGTCCTCGATTTTTTCACCTGTTCCTCTTTGCTCCATTTTGAAGCTAGAGAAGCATCTCTCCTAATTTGCATCGGTGATTGACGAGAGGTCTTGATATGTTTGCCATTCTGGTCGCGTTGCTCTTGTTCTTGTTCATTAGAAGAAGAAAGGTGGTGGTTTGATCCTTTATCATCTATACCAAGTTGTTTCTCTAATGATTCTATTCTTTGGAGGAGTAATTTCATTGCGGGATCGAGAGTAGCTTCAGCTTCACTAGGTGATTGGTTTGTAGTTGATGCAATTGTACTCTCTCCATGTTGTGTTGGTATCAATGTTGAAGTTGTAGAGTGTTCTTCTAGGTGTTGATGTTGTTCGGGCGGTATCATCATTATTATCATCATCTTTATCTTCCACGTCACGAGCCTTGCCAACTCGTTCTTCTACACCCCAAGAAACAAATCATTCCACTGCCATCTTTCACTTTGTCAAACACTCCTCCACCTTCTAATATAAGAAGCTGACGAAATACCCATGCCCTCCTTCTTTTTGCTACTGCTCTGTTCTTCTTGCTGCTGCTGCGAATTATTGTCTCCTTTCGTAGTACCATCAATAACTGCGGAAGGACCCAATATCCTCGCACGTTCTTGTTCCTCCAACTTGGCATAATACTCCTTCATTTTCATCCTGCATCGAATTCAAATAAATACCAATCAGCTGCACCGGGTAACAACGCCAGGTGCAATATTCCAAGCAAGCCATTGTCGAATCCATCACCAGTCCACGACTTTGTTTTCGCTTTATGGAATTGTGTACGCGTGTTGCTACGCTACCTCCAATAGATGATGATGATGTAGTACCATCACCACCAGCATTAACTAATGAAGGAGAGGGAATCATACACATCTGTAGCTTTATGTAACCAATTCTGAACAGTGACAAGATTGGATTGTACATTTTGTTTGATTTCTGATGGTAGACGTTCCCAATCTAATCCTACTTGCTCTTGTTGCTGCTGTGGATTTATTAATTGCTTCAATCGTTGTTGTTGTTGTTGTTGTTTTGATGATCCTTCCGCAACCACCTCCTCTTTCTTCAAGACATCTTCCTCTCCTCGAAATAATCGTTGAATTGTCTTGATATTCTTCTTAAAATTACTCCCAGCTGTATCACCAAGGTAATTGAGATTCGACCGTACATTTGTTCTAGCTTGTTGTAAGTAGGACATGGAATCTTTGTGTTGTTGTAGCCGATGACGGTGTAGATTGGAGATCGTTGTTGGGTGTTAGGCGAAGGAGTTGTTTGCGAGTGAGTAGTTTGATATCATTGGTGGAGGAGGAGGTGGTGTTTTGAATAAGCTGGGATGATGAGGGTTTGTATTTTTAGGGTGGTTGGATGTGATTTGTAGCAGTGGTGAAAAGGATTGCTTCTTCCTCCTGTGACGACGTCGTCTCATCGTACTGTTGTTGTTTTCTGCAACAGTAGTAAATGCATTAGTATTGTTTATTATTACTGGATGATCCAGAACTCCACCGAGGATGATTGTAAGTACTTGGATTTATCCTACATCTGGCAGAACGAGATGTCGATGACGACAATATGAAATGACTATAATAATGCCGTGATCGCTTTCCAACGCGGCTGAGCTGCGTCATCATTGCATAGCGCTGGGCTGTTTGGATCATACTTGCATCAGGTCAATTGTGAGCAATTGCGTGGATGCATGCAGTGTATTGTAGAGTCACTTCATCACTGCAGCCAAACGGCCAACGCAGCCAATGCGAGTGAGAGGTGAGAGGCTGACCGTAAGAAAAGAGAAGTACGGAGAGACATACTAATTCCGTCACGCTGTCACAGCCACAGCCATCAACTCTTTTCACTTGACATTCACATCAAAGCCCTCTCTAATATAACGCCCCTATTACTTTTAGGCATAGACAGCAAGCTCCACGAGGTCATAATAGGAGAGCAGAAGAATAAGCAGAATGTGGACGCAACACAAGATGACACTACCAATAATGATGATGGCATGCATATCTCATGTCCATCCTCTCCTCACAAGAAGGACAATGATGACAACTGCCTTTTCATTTTCATCCACTAATTCCGCCATCACTACTACTACTTGAGGAGGCATTCGGCAAAACAACATTATCCATACCTAACTAATAACTCTCAATCCTTACTACACGCCATCAGTACAACCACCTCCTCCTCCGAAGAAGAAGTATGGAACAGAGCCGCAGAAGAAATTGACCCCTACTCAGAAGAGGCAAAATTAAATCTATCCAACTTTTACAAACGACACAATATTGACAGTATCAAGGATGCTGAAAAAGATCACAAGAAGCTATTGCGTTTAACGGAACAAGTGCTATCATGGAATCAACGTTTGAATCTCATTTCGAGGAAGGATTGTACTCCCGAGGTGGTGTATCATCGACACATTTTGCCGAGTATTGCCTTGTTGCCTCTGGTACTCAAGAGCAGTCATGATCTGATGATGATACCAACAACAACGACAACAGCCAACCATTGAAAATTGTAGATGTAGGAACAGGTGGTGGATTCCCCGGTCTTCCACTAGCACTACTCCTCCCCCACTGTGAATTCACACTAGTCGACTCCATACAAAAGAAACTTGTGGCAGTCTCCGAAATGGCAGCGGAATTAGATGTGGAGAATGTGCGTATTCATTGTGGACGATGTGAAGAAATGTATGCGGAGCGAGAAGGACGGATGGAACATTTGGGAAAGTATGATGTTTGTTTGGGGAGGAGTGTTACGGCGCTTCCGCGATTTTGTGCTTGGATGTATCCTTTGTTGAAGATACAACAGCAACAACAAGATGAGGATGGTGATGGTGAGGAAGGAAGGTTGATTTACATTATTGGTGGAGAGCTTGAAGATGTGGTAGAGTCACGTATTCTAAGTGATACAAACCTTGATGAATTGTTAGATCGTGAGGAAGGTACATCCGATAAGCGAGCATTGATCTTCATGGCAAACGATGTCGAAGAAATTGCCGTGGAGAGTGGAGAGGTTGACAAGATTGTGCGTAGTGCACCAGCCGGGACGGGAAAGAAGAGTAAAAAGAAGAAGAATCAGCAGCAGAGGACGAATAAGGTTGCCAAGGGAGCTTGGCAGAAGAGAGATAATTCTGTCAAGAAGGAACGTGGGTATGGCGACTTTCAAAGATTTGAGTTCTAAAAGTAGTACAACCAAACCAAGGAGGCCTAGAGGTGGAAAAGTCTCTCTTGTAGTTGGCAATACGAGTATAATAATCCATGTTGAAGAATGGAACTAATACATACTGAAACTTAATAAGAATGGTGCAGCTACAAGACACACGTTTACAGAAATACATCGTCGTCACTAGCACTTGGAATCCCCTTCTTCGGCCCACTCATCACATTCCCATCTACATCAAACTCGACATCATCAAGTCCCCATTGACTAAACTCAGCAGGGAGTAATGTTCGGATCTCTAACTGCAACGAATAAATTCTGGTGCTTTCGGAGATCCCATCACTGTCTTGCCGACAACCACTCCGTCATATCCAACTGCCAACAACTTCTTCATTTGATCCGTGTTGGTAACTCCACCTCCTGCAATAGTGATTATCGGCCCTCCACTTCCCGGGAACATACCAGCCAACTTGACTGCCTGATCTGGAATCAACTCTCCTGTTATCCTATCCCTATTCGATACCATAATGTTGGTTGCAAGTGCATCCAGCGCAGCCTTGACCTCATTATACGTATGACATTCCACAATCACTTCCAATCCAATCATCGTTGCCAAGTTCAAAAAATTCTCTAGGGCAGGCCCCAATCACACTTGCAATCAATACAATCCCATCAGCACCTGCCTCCTTGGCCAAACCAAGTTGTATCTCATCCACAACAATATCCTTCATTACCACAGCTGCCTCATTAGTCACACCTCGTACCGCCTTGACTGCTGATTTCAATTCACCAAGATCACCCCCATACGAATGATAATCCACATTGACGAATACCACATCCGCACCCAATCGTACCATCGCCTCAGCAACCAGCGATGCATCATCATACCTCGCAAATTGTTCTCTCGGATAACTCAAACTACGTCGTTTAATATCGACAATAAAACTTCCCCGTCTCATCGTCGCCTCTGCCAACCCATTCTCCAACATCTTCTCCTCTCGCTCCAATTGTTCCAGTGATTTTTCCTTTGCATCTGGATTGGCAGGATTGTAGGGATCATCGTAGACACGTCGTAATGCTGCGGCTAGGCGCTTTTGTTCAATCCCCTCTTGGGCATATCCCATGGCCATGCGGATAGGATCGGATAGGGAGGCGTGCTGTGCGTTGAGGCGTTTCATTTCGTATTCTTTGCGGTGAACTGCTCCGTAGATGTCTTCGGCGCCGTTTCTGCTGCTTTGGAGCTGTGATGATGATGATGATGTGATGGGTAACGTGATTTATGATATGTGAGCGATAAATGGTATTTAGTCGAGGGCGGTGCCAAGAAAGCGTTTGCAATGCATAGAATGCATGCTAGAGTCAGTGTGAATAGCCATTGCGTCTTCTTCATTGTTGTCTGCTACCTATTGTCATGATATCTAAGCCATTGAATGGAGATGCATGGCATTGCCATTTGCCATTATTTGATGGCTGCTGGATGGGTCTTCGCTGAATTATCGCTACAGAATTTTTCAAGATCTTGTCATACATAGATAGATTCTAATACTCATACTTACAACTTGTAACAGTATGTTCGATGTATCCACCATCTTTTCCGCGCGCCGCCAACCAATCATCCAATTATTATAGTACTACCATAATCATGCCTTCGGGAGGAGAGAATAACAGCACCATGCAGCCGCCACTAAAAGGAAAGTGATGAAGATAAAGAAGCTTCACCTCTGCCTTGTTTGCCTTGTTGCTGGATATGCAGCAAAACGAACGAAGATCAAAGCGTTCTCTGTCACAACTGCGATATTAGCATATGGTCACGCCCATATCAAATGCATTGTCAACCAAGCTCGTGCAAGAATGAAAAAGATTATTGCAATTATAAAATGGCTACAGCAGTGGAGGATGAAAAATCTCTCGAGATAGAGTACAAGTCTTTCAAGTTGATGCTGGAAGAACCATGGCTAAAGTGCGGTCGCTGCGGTGAAAATTATAGTGGTTCCACTGAAAAGTTACTTGCGGATGAGTTCTTCGAATATTACAAGATCAGGGGAGGCAGGGATATCAGAACGTGCATAGCTGTGTTCGCTCAGATAAAGGCGCACTGCTGGAACCTTGGAAAAAACAGGTGGTCTAAGCAACCGTACAAGAAAATACAGCTTTTCAAGCAAGTTGTAGAAAGCAATAACCAGGCGAACGAAGCAGAAGTGTTCACTCGGTTCAAGATACAAGATAGAGAATGATATCGCTGCATGTATGAGCATAGCAGAGTTTTGTCTACCACCAAAAACGACCCCCAAACCACCCGAGGGCAGCTTGCTGGATTTGTTTGGATGATGAACCAGATGAGCACGGGGGGAATCATTAGAAAGGACTTGTGCATGTCGTGGGAGCAGTGGGCTACTGTCATATCAACTGCATTGCCAATTTGTGCTGCACAAAAGAATACAACATTCATGCAGAGAATGATGACTGGAATGTCCATGTCAGCTGATGAAAGTAGCAAAGAACTGTCAGTGCCATGGACACAATGCCCTACTTGCAATCAGGATTATACTGGGACATTCGCGTGGGAGACTTGCGGTCACCTTTTCTTTTCAGTATTATAGCTATCCATACAATGAATTGAGGCGACAAGTATCCATTGAGACTCTATCGCGTGTGTTTTTAGAGACTTCACAGTACGACATGGGTATTGGCGCGTTGAAAAAAGAAATCAATTTAATCCGAACAATGCGCAAGGAACTTCGTACCGATGGAAAGATTGCTTCAGGTTTCTGGATGGATGCAGGTGATCTAAATACGCAAAAAATTGAACAGCAGCTACACGATGACGATACCAAATATTGTCTATACTTGATGGGCTTTTACAAAGCCAAGGGGGAAACCAAGCTAGCAAATGATGTCCTACGAGAATTGAAAATTATGGGTGTGGAAACCTTCGTAACCTCTGACAAACCTGGGGTGGATGGTTCTCTCCAATTTTCAATTGAGGATATGCTCAACGACGTAAAATTAAGCCCTGACAAGAGCGTCAAGTGGAGAAAAGCCGAGATAAAACGCTTGACGAAAGAATTTGGCAAGGACGCACCAAAGATACTGGATCATAAATTTTCTCTCTCGCAGGACCTGATGCAAACAAAATCAGTCACGGAAGGCATTGTACTTATGTTTGAAGTGGTGGGTGATGCAACTAGAATCTTGGGACCTGAGCACCCCAAAACAGTAGAGTATAGCAAGTATACCACGATGGTGACACAGTCATTCTCGATGTCATCGGGGAAGAAAGCACCACATTCGTCAAACATAATTCCTCCTCAGACAAAAGCTCGTCTGATCTCTGACATACCTGCATTGAACGGGAAGGAAGTGAACGCAGTTAGATACACAAAAGATGGAGAGAAACTGATCGTTGATTTCTTGGAGCCTATACCAAACAAGCCAAATCGTGTGAAGATACCTCCTGATCAGCTAGTATTTGGTCTCCAGACAACCGTGATGACTCCGGGTAAAAAGATTGGAATGATTTCAAGTTTCGATACGGAAACGAAGAAATATTCTGTAATGCCTTTGGGGAAAATGGCAATGGAAAGGTACAAACAGAATGAGTTGGTTATTCTTTTTCAGGCGCTTGACACGCAGAAAGGGGCATTGGTTTAATCAGAGAGCAGTCGGCATTTGATCTCAGCAAACTGTCAGCTCTGAGTTGTGAAAAGAGTGGGATTCAGCAACAGCACAACAGAGAAGAGCACATGAAGGGCACTAGCACAGTAGATTGTAGCCAGTTATCCATAATGCTCCTAATTTACTTTTGCAGTGTATCAAAGTCGTCAGGAGTTGAATGTGTCCCCTTCGCCTCAGTTACTTTTTAGCTTGCGGCTCGCTAATATATCGCTACAGAACATCTTTGCACTTTGCACTGAATTTGCACTTCGCCACGTAGTCTAAGTTACGCGTGTAGAAAATAAACTAAGACCCTCTACATGAACTTCGCTACAATTAATACCGTTACCTATCCCCCTATTGTACCACAACTATAACAACAGCGAACCGCAACCTGACCAACCATCTTGGGCCGGCAGCAGCAGAAACCTAGCAGAAACAATTATTCTTTGGTTGGGGCATATTCATCTTGCGTTCAGCTTTCAGCTTCATCATATAATATTCGCATAATATATGCCGACATCAGCCAGGAGGCAACAGCTAACAATCAAGCAACTTATCGTATTTATTGGACCATTCATCCTTGCCACCTTTTACACAATTTCTATCCATCGAACAACACATTCGTCTGTTGTTAATAACGGTATTAAATACGACCACTCGTCATCTTCTACACAGATCATCATTACGACACAGCATCAACATAACAACAATCCAACTATCATGTCAGATCTTAACCACGACTACACAAACGACGACTATCGAGCCTTCCTATTTGGACAGCATCCAATACACGGATTGCTGTTACTTTATTGTAGTCGTAAAAAGAAGAAGCCGCCTCACTTCCAAGCACCTGGAGGACATGTCGATAAGGAAGATTTTGATGCTGCATTGGCTCGTTTGCAGGATACTTCAATTAGCAGAGCAGCGTTGATGAAGACAGCTCCCATCCATTGCTTTTATTAGCATGTAAAATCGGCGCAGCGAGAGAATTATACGAAGAAACTGGGATAGATCTTCGAAATGATTTGCATAGATTCCAACCTGTTCTATTACGAAGCAAGAAGGATGGATTATTCACAACATCATGTGTGCTCAAGCATCGTCTATTCTTCAGGGTTTGTTTCACTGATGATGATTTTGTGACGGATGGATTTGATTCCATGGTGGCGTTGGGTATTAGTCAGTCAATGAACACTGAAGCACCAATGTTAATGCTCAAACTATCTGAGGAACATCAAGGGTTCCTATTTGAGCCTGATCCAAGAAGAGCAGTTGATTTACTGGTGCAACATAGCGGTGGGAAGGTTTCGACTGCATTAGATATGGCAATTGCTCAAGGTGAAATCAAAGATGTTACAGCGTCTTTGGAACGTAACGAACCAGATGTAATTGTAGGACATCCAATGTCAAATGAAGCGAAGGATCATACAGAAACAGAGAAGGGGGTGTTAGATTGCTTTGAGTGTTGTTAAAAGAAAACAGGTCTTGAGAGTATTAGTGTGGACATTTAGTAAGATTACAAGATATAGTTACGTGTGTACTTCGCCTTTACTTAGTCATTAGCACTAACTTTCCACTCATTTTCGTCAAGTAATCCTCAACACCAGGTGCAAACGGTTCCTTGATTGAGCCTTTCATACTAAAGTAGATAACGGTCGCATATGTACCTTCATGGCAGATTGGTACTGCTACAGCCAATTTCACACCACTGACACTATACTTGAGTGCCTGGGCAAGACGAGGTGTATGGTGCGCGGTTATCCAAAGCACCTTTCCCGTCTTCTTTGCCCACTTGCACATTGACATCGAGAGTCGGTGGGTTCGTTCCGACGCGCCTTCGCCGTGGTACACCGCTTGAAGCTCATCATATATTGATTTGTTACGAGCTAAATGCTGGACGTGGGAATTGATCAGATGATAACTCATGCCTTCGTGGAGCCACATCTCAGCAATGTCAAAGTTGAGAGATGTGCACACCTCCTGAATAAGATTGTCGACACCTGGGTTGGATTTATAAGCTGGCTTCTTGGGCGACTCATCTTTCATCGGCGACACATTGACATCGATTAACTGAGTGGATATGAGGTGATGCTGCCCTAGGGTGCACGTCATTCAACACACTAGTAGCAAGAGAATCATCTGAATTTGACGACCCATCATCAGAAGTTTCACCGCCCTTGTAGCGTAGTATCCGTTCACTCTTTGTCTCCTTAAATGGCTTGATACAAGCTCTCATTCTCTCAATTTTTTTATCTAGTTGAACATTCGCGGTGGTATCATCAGTGTTGCTCGTCACCATTTCTTCTTCTATATTCTTATCAGATTCGTCCTGATGGTCTTCAAACGGACTCGTGATCGTAATCATTGTCAGATGGTTCAATGTAAGCAATAGGTGCTGGCGTGGGTGCAGGATGTTTCATGTGAACCTTCTGGTCACCCGACCCTACTCTAACGCTTACCAAGACCCGAAGCATTGCATCATCACTCTTCAAACCAAACTGAACGTTGTCACCTTGGATTCTGACCATAGGAATAGACTTCTTGCTGCCTTTTAGAAGCTTTTTCATATGTTTTACCTTCGAATGTTGATGGTTTATTGAGATTGGAACGACACTAGTTGACACTCCCCGCTCCTCACCAGTGATAACGAGGTTGGCTTTGCCAAGAGACAACATCTTGCCACGACGAGACATTGATATGTTTATTGGACATGTCTGTGGTGTGAATCTCTTCGTGTATGGCTTACCATCTCGTTGTTTTTCTAGTTGAAATTCTCTAGTATATTGATACGTAGATAGCCCAATGTGATTGCCGCCTAATGTCAACTCATCTCCATCATGTGGCCATTCAACAAGCTCTTGAGGGAAGGGCTGGTTTGGTATGACCGAAGTTTCCACTTCAATAGGGTCGCTTGGAAGATGTGTCTGGAATTCTTTCCCTGATAAAATCTGAGAGAATGATGCGACAATAGTCACTGTATCACCAATGGATGCATCATTCTTCTTCCGCTGCGTCGGCGTCGGTAGTTTTGACTTGGGTTCTTTCCTCCTTGCAATAACTCATCAACACTAATCACAGTGACTGTCACTTCCAACTTATTCGAGTGGGAGTTTGCATGACATGCAGATGAATCGTAAGTAGGTGATGTCTTTACATTGCGTAAAGGTCGGGAGATGCTTTCAGCATCGTCGTCCGCACTCATACGTCTGAAGATGCTTTCGTTCTTCGCGACTGCAGTAGCAGGTAGTTCTCTGTCTTTCGGAAAGACGGTATGATTGTCCTTCTCCTTCATCTTATTCTGTTTAGGAAGATTAGTCGATCTTGTTTTGTCCGTCTTCATCATCTTTTTGTATCTCACATTCTTTTTGTAGATGAGGCGTTATCGGGCCTGTCTTGTCGTGGACAACCATCTCGTGTTCAATTTTCTTTTGTAGCTCACATTTCTTAGTCTCGGCATCAAGCTGTTGTTTAATCTCAAACCACGGAAGGCTCCACTTCGGAGTTTGTTCGAGTAGATCTTCTAAAGATTGCAAATCATGAGAAAGGATTAGAGTAGAATGTGCTTTTGGGGAGCCTGGCGGTACGACGAGTAATTGATCTTCATCACTGAACGACAATAGATCCTGACTACCATCTGAAGAAATACTCCTGAGGTGCTGCTGATCCTCCAGAACAGCATCAAGCTCTTCTTTTGCGGCGTCTAGCTTGGACTTTAAAGTGATCCGTTCCTTGCTGCAACTATTCTTCTTTCCTATCGCACGTAGAGTTTTCTCGATGCAATACACTTCTCGTTGCAGACGACGAATATTCTCTGATTCTGCTGATAACACTGATGGTTGGGTTGATAAGGCAGAAACATCTGTCTGCGTCTGCATGATGAGACTGGTGTCAGTTGATGTCGCCATCCTGATCTTCTATAGCAATAGCACTGTCGGCGAGGCAGACAAAATTCGGTCGATTGTGTAGGTGGTTTCCTCAGGCGTCACTAAAATAAGTATCGGGTATTGAAATGTCTTCGGATGAGGATGTAGCTCTCCTTAAGCAGCACTCGTCGTTTTGTGTCAAAGGGTAGTGCAGCGAACGCCCATCGTGCCGGCGGTGCTTTGATCTGCTCCGCCAACGGGACAGATTCTGCGAATCTTGCTCCAACACTTGCCCGCTAAAAGTGTTCAGTACCAAAAAGGGCCAAAACGGGGACAGAAGTTCAAGTAAAGCGCCAAAAACTACAGCGTTCTTCACGCTTTTCGGGTTTCCCATTCAAAATTTGAATTCCTACGTTGATTCAGTATGAATGACGTAATGAGTCTTATAAAAACACTTTGGGCCAATTTCTGTCAACTCATCATTCATCAAGCAACTCCCCGCGCTGACAATGACGAAATGATGCCTAGAGCCGGAGCCTGCTACACACACGACGTCGATTTTTGGCCGATCCTAAAGCATCAATTAAGCCCACATACGTGTTAACTTTCGATTAAACCCTTAGGGATCACCTGGAACCACCCAGTAATAAAATTTCTGAAGCACATATCCACATCACCTACAGCGACAACTCATGTCAATATAAGTGGAGTATGACGAGTCTTCCGCACATATATTGTGTATTCACTTCGACAGACTTAGTATAATTGATAATAAGCGCCTCGAGACCGAGATCTGCCTTGATCAAGAGGAGTTGACGGCAGCAACACGAGCGTTATGATCATGGCACAATTCACCTCCGTTCGCCCTATTGACATGAAGAAGCAACCTCCGAGACATTACTACTACCGAAGATCAAGGCAAATACCTCATCAGCCGATGATAATATAATATTTATTGCACTTTTGCTGCTGCGAACATAATTGTGAATCATCATTAGTCACATTCGTTGCGAACGACCGTCGATGCCGATTTGAGGAGGCATCTGGATAGTAGACAGAGAACCATACACCAATACAATTGTGGAAGTCTTTGATAAAATGATCATCATGACTCATCAACACCATTCGACCAATAAGAGTAATAAGCAATCAAAATGTCGTGATAACCGAAGAGGCGCTCGAGAAGACTTGCCGCTCGCGAAGTGGAATCAATCTAGTTGTGCCTACTTCAATTTGGATGCAAGCCGAAGACATCGACATTGCAGCCCAACATAAAAAGCAATATACAATATATTCATGAAGAAGGCCGTTTCGGGCCGCAAGTGATCCAAATAATCATTAGGTGGTCAACGTGGGTGACCTTACAACAATGCACTGCATCTGAAGTGATGGGTCCATTCGGCTTCTAGCCAGAGGCCAAAGCAAACACTACGCCCGATAATGATTGGAACTGCCAAGCTCTACCGGAATAATACGAAGATAATGTAGATAACGAAGTGTCATTGAAATAGTTGTGCAGTTGTCTCTTGTCCATGCCGACTTTTAGTAACAACAATAGCTTTGAGAAACTTAATACGTTTTGCATTTCAACCAATATCCAACAACAACATGCGATGCATATCACATCATCGATCAAAATAGAGTCTCAGAGCGCCCAATGAGTTTATAATATCATGGCTTTGATTATTGTGTCGCATGTATTGCCTTTTGCAATCGTCAATCAACCCTTGGTGGAGGTTTTAGTGCTACTGCATTGCTTCTGGCTTCTGCCTGCAGACATTGTAACAGTTGTTGCGTACGCTTTAGATTGGTTTGCACTTTCAATAGAATGTGGTAACAAGGACACGATCCAGTGGCAAGGCAGATAGAAGACGTTGAACGTCGTGCCAATGATGTATAAGTGTTTTGTTTGTGGCCCACTTTTGTTTGCTGGTTTTGATTCGTTTTGATTGTTTGTCTTCGTACACATACTGTTGTTGATCTATTGTACTCTTGATCTTACACCTCATGAACACTTCCAGATGAGGAAATACCCGAGATCTTCCTCAATATCAGCGGTATTATATGGATTGTTTTATTCATTCTATCTCAAGATTTGCTGTGGCTGTATCATATTCTAAAAGAGGTAACTAACTTTCTCCAAAAGTTCTTGAGCATCGACAACTTATGTATACAACTATTTGTTCCATCAACAAGTGTTTTTATCCCAACATGATACCAATATTCACCGTATATTATGACCGAATCGTAGATGATGGTATTGCGTTATTTCATTGCATATTATGTACTCAAAGTCTACGATAGGGTGGCAACGGAACGATAAGTACACATTTTTCAAGGACGTGATGGTTGACTATAATAATTTGCTCAGCAGTGGTTAACAGATGCGGGACCACTAATCCGCTTCATCTATGAAACCGATGGTATGTTATGTGTTCGTTAATCAAAGGCGAAATTTGTTGTGGATAATATGCCTGTGGGGGACCTTGCTTGCTACCGGAAGGTTAGAGCGGGGCCGTCATGGTGATGATGTGTTGTGGAGGTGGAGAGGAGGTGGAGGTGAGTTGGTGGGTCCAAGTCGAGTCAAAATCGAAAATCTTGGGTATGTTTCTCTACGGTAGGGAATCAAATTCTACGGAGGTCATCGATATTCGGAAGAACTCTGTACAGTTTGTGGGATTGTAGTCGGATTGTGTCCGGTGATCTTGGACAAATTTGTCCAAGAGTCCCGCTCGGTGCTGACTTAGAGCTCATCGAGTTCGGCATGCAGGTTTGCCATCAAAAAAGCTGACACAGCACACACAGCGTAGCGGGGTCGGGTGCGCTGGGTCCTGCTGTTGCTGTTCCTGTCAACTCATCTACATATAGAGAGAGAGCAACCCAACTCAACGGTGCACAATCATGGTGCCGATGAGTCACATACACAATCTGAATCAGAATGTGAACAAGTTTTTTACAACTGTACACTGTAAACTGTGCTCTCATGCAGAGCTCATAAACTTTTCATCATCACACCAACCTGCATCGATTTCAACCATGAGAAGATTACTGCAATTGCCCTCTCCTCCATTCTTCCAGCCACGGTGGCCTTCACGTCCAAAGGGCCTGTGCCTACGCAAACCTCTATGTTGGCAGCAGACACCGCGACCGTCCTCATCGCCAGAAAAAACAATCTTTGACCCTCTTGGTCTCTACTCTGCAAACTCTCCCGAACGATTGGATGGTCTCATCAAGCCATTGGAGAGCTCCACCCTTTCTGCAACCAAAGAGATCTTCGACCCTTTGCGTCTCTACAGTGATCAATCTGAAGTCTCTGGTAAAGTGGACACTTCAGGCCGCCTTGCCGTTTTCTTCCTCGGCCGGCCCTCCTCGATGGTAGTCTGCCAGGTGACCGCGGCTTTGACCCGTTCAACTTTGCTGTCTGATGCCAATTCATTGCAATGGCAAAGGGAAGGCTGAACTAAAGCACGCTCGTCTTGCGATGCTTGCTGCAGTTGGGTGGCCTAGATCGCAGAGCTAATGCACAAGAATATCGCTGATGCATTCGACTTGGCTCCTTTACTTGCGAGCAATGATCGTGTACCTTCTATTCTCAATGATGGATTAAGTCATGCACACTTCCTAGCGTTTTGGATTGCTACGATTGCGGTGGCAGCTACCTTGGAGATCACCGAAAGTGTTGCTGAGAATGTGTCGTGCAAGCTCAACCCAACTGATTACGGCTTCGATCCCTTCAACTTGGGTGGAAAGACTGATGAACAAAAGCGATTTATGCAAGAGGCCGAAGTATTCAACGGTCGCCTTGGCATGCTTGCAATTGTTGGTTTTGCTGCACAAGAGTTTGTGCTCAAGAATGCTGTTGTTGACCAGATTCCTATCTTCTTCAGGCCACTCAATGTTGCATTTGAACAATTGATGACAAGTGGAGCCATGTAATTGAAGGCTCTCACGATTATTGTTGTCCCATTGTATTAATTTGTTGATGTTGATGATGTGCGAGTAAGGAATTCTAGAGTAGTTTGTAGCGGTAACATAAAATAGGAACATGTGAGTCTCTATCAATTTATACTTGTACTAAGTTTATCACATAAGATTAACTTATCAATTCTGTAGCACAATTCTTTTCAATTGAGTGAGTCTGTTGAAATAGTATCTGCAAACCGCTTCTGTAATTGTACCGGCAATAAGATCTAATTTGCATTTTGATCTGAAAGAATTGCCCATCTCAATTTGCAGCAAGAGCTTCTAGGATTGTCCCTCCTCTCTTCTTTCGTCGGACGCACAACATCTCTACTCCATGCACTGTATATTCCACTCTTGAAGCCACTCTTGAACGATTTCTTCACCCTTCGATCTTCGCCGCTATGAAATGTGAGGATGACAACCTTCCCTCCAGGAGATAAAACTTGTGTGGGGATGTCCTCAAGAAGCCTCTCCAGCACACGGAACTCTCCATTTACTTCGATTCGTATGGCCTGCATAACTCGTGCTATTGTTGAATCTAGCTGGCTTTTTAGTTTCTTTGCCTGATTCTTTCCAATCTGTTCA
Organism: Skeletonema costatum; assembly: GCA_018806925.1. NCBI lineage: Eukaryota > Bacillariophyta > Thalassiosirophyceae > Thalassiosirales > Thalassiosiraceae > Skeletonema > Skeletonema costatum. Next base: position 33,509 of record JAHBBA010000053.1, on the reverse strand, counting down.
CTGTTCCAGTTATGTTGTTTTACAATCAAAGGCCGCGCGATGTCTCTTACTCTATCGGCCAGCTCCATTGTCGTTTTTGGAATCTTGCTCCGATCCCCAATTAGACCAAAAGCGATCTCGTCTGCGAACTCTTCATCCGAATTATTCTTTAGCATAGACTTCAGCTGTCGTACACGTAGTCGCTGTAAGAGTTGATATGCAGTTTCCGTACTATCATCCTCCGGAGACATTCTCATATCAAGAGGACCATCACGTTTGTACGTAAAGCCTCTGTCGTTGTTGTCAATCTGCATCGATGATAGCCCAAGATCAGCCAATAAACTCGTCACTTTTCCGACTTGATTGGTTGATGTCATGTATGAACCCAATTCAGCAAAGTTTTGATTGACTGCCGTGAATATATCGTTGCCTTCTCCTGCTGATTCTGTGGCAGTGTCAGTTTCCTCCAATACTGACTTCCGAAGTCTTTCTTCTGTCTTTATAATTTCCACGGAATCCTGATCGAAGGCGATCAGCCTTGCATCTGTACTATTCATAATTTGCTTGAGGATATAAGAGGAGTGACCCCCATATCCAAGGGTGCAATCCACCACCAAAACAGGCGAGTCTCTATCACGTTGATTATCTTCCAAGCCCATGTAATTCAAGCATTCTTTCACCATAATCGGCACGTGTTGTCCTGCTGGCGTCATACCTTTGGCTAACACCTTGGAAATTGTTTCTTCATCGCCTTGTCTCTCTTTATATTTATCTTTAAAGTTTTTCGGATATCTACCTGAATATCTCTCGCGTCTCTTGTGTGGCTTTGGTGATGTCGTTGCGGCAATTGATGCATCATCGTGGTTTTGTGTGTCAGGGACAGCAGAGAGGAAGTCTAATCGGCACTGCACATCCGACTTTTTCATGGAGGGGATGAGAGTAGCAACATGTGGTATTTTCGTTGTGAAGGCATGGATTTGCGACGCAGCAAGCCAGGGAACGAGAAGAAACTTTATGAAACGCCATCTTATCGTGCGATCTCCAATGGTGGGGAATGGTGATGATGGCGCTGGACTACTGCATGCTGTGGCTGTGGTGTGTGCTATGCTGGTTGTCTCTTTTGAGAGGCTCCGTCCGTCCTTCTTTCTCTCTTGGTTTCCTTGATTGAAGACAGATCCCTCCTTCTCTCTCGATTTCATCTTCATCTTCATTCTTCATCGTCCCTTCCCTTCTCCCTTCCTGCAACGCTTCAGGTCAATAGGCAGGAGACAACCAGAACATAATATTGGTACGCAACACAAACAACCATCGTGATCGGACGAGGAGAATGAAGATGAAGTCAATGAGGATTATACGCCGGGTGCTGGTGGCAGCTGCAGCTGTTTTTATTTATTTCAAAACCTTTCTGGCTTCTGAATTGTTTCCACGTGCGTTACAAAAGGAGTATACAGATACAGTCAGCTCAATAGGAACTACAATTACAACCGCAAATCCCACTTATTTATCAGGTCCATATGGTCGGATAGCATTTCGCCTTCACAAACTCAGCGACATGACAGTCAATCCTCCTGGAAAATACGATCCTGTTCTAAAACATCAGTGTCGAAATTCCTCAGATCTAACTTCTACTCTTTCCGACAGGGGTGTCCTTGATTTCAAAGTATCGATATCCACTGATCTTAATATGATCTTCATTGGAGACTCTATTGCGAGTCAATTGTCACAAGCACAAGCTTTCGATGCAACTGTACTGGAACCCCACTATGATTACAATTCTAATTCTGTCAAGAGACACTTTCACAACTCTCAACACTTTCCCGAAGTTGCTCATATTTGTGTAACAGAATCTGCCCCAATTAGAGGAGGTGGTGTTTCAGCTTATATGCGTCATAACCTCATGATATCTTCCAGCTCCATGAAGCGACGTGGTGTTTGTGGACACGGTTCAAAATTGTGGGGCCTTGATGTGGTTGATTCTTTATTAGACTATCAGTATCAGCATCCTGTCAGTAAACAACAGCATAGGTACAAGAGTGACAACCAGTCAGACGAAGAAGAACTATCTCATCGCAGTACACGTGTCGGAAGGTTTAATGCTGCAATTTTGAAAATTCCAGCATTGGGGTGGATAAAAGATATTAACTCAGTTACCAAAGAAGCGATCATAGAAGAAATTGATCTTGTTGGGAAATATTTTGGAGTAGAAACTGTCATCATCTCAACTCTTACTTTCAGTAACAATGTCAAGACGCTTGATGATTGGGAAGGGATACAAAAAGTCAATGAAATGATTCGACAAATTGCCAAAAGCTGGGAATTTCCCCAACAAAAGATATCAGTGTCCGGCTAATTCTTGTGCAAGAATTAGCCAACTTTACCAACCAGCTTATTTGGACAAATGCGAAGCATATGGGATACGATGTTGATCTGGACTTTTCAATAAATGGCTGGGATGGGATGAAGGCCAGTTTCTTACTTGATAGATTTGAACGCGTTTCCAAGTATTTCTGGCCTCCGAGTATCCCAATGGTTTGCTCTAAAAGGCCCAACGGTACTAATGTAAGAAGTTGCGTGCAAAATAAGATTTCTCCTGATGGCGGACATTGGTGTACACCTACCTTGGGACCGAGATACTCTGCGTCCATTGCTTGTCTTCTTGGATGCGTGTATAATGGAGAGTCTGGATACTTGTTAGGGGTGGTAGGATACTTTCAATATCGTGAATAAAAGTGTTCGTGTTTGTGAAGATGAGTGCAACCAACGTTTCATGTCATTAGTTCCAGTAGATGACGAATGGATTGATGATGGTGCAACACTCTATTCGAGGTCCTCACCCTAGAGTTTTGAAAGACTACAACAAGAAATGAACTTGTGTTCTGTATTTGTATGGGTATGGCTGTTGCTTGTATTGTAGTAATACTTCATACACCTATACCAGTAAGAATAAGAATAGAAGAATATTGACTTGTGAAAGAGGGACATCTGTTTATTAACTTATTAAGAAGTACTTGGTGAATTGCCGGCGGAAATATCACCATTACAATCAAAGAATTGTTGCAAAGTAGAGAGCATCTCGAAAAACGTTGCAGCGTCGTCCTTCTTCACAATCCTCGAAGAATTTGTGGTGTTCCTCACTCTTGTCTTGTCTGGTGAAGTACTAACATCAACATCATCGATGTCTTTCTTCAAGTCTTTTGCCGCAATTACGCTCTTTGGACTTTTTTGGATTATCAAGCTGGTCATACTCTGTATGCTTTCACTGCTTTGTGTACTGCTTGAACTGTTTACACTTACCTCGTCGGGTAAAGTAGTAGCATTGGCATTAGTCGCTTCTTTCATCTCTTTTTCAGCACTTGCGCTCTTGGTGATCTCACTCTTCGACCTATTTGCAAAATCAACACCAGCCACAACTTCCTTCGCCTCTGTAGCAGCACCTACACTTATCGTACTTCTCGAACTGTCTCTAGCAGTCTGTGTCTGGGTGCGTTGAACAACTGCTGCAATCTGTCTTGTGACATGATCTTTTTGAGTAGCAATGCTAGCAGAAGATTCCTTCGTCTCTTTTGCGCCCAAGTTCTTTGAATTTTTTTGTATTATCAAGCTGGTCATACTCTGTATGCTTTCACTGCTTTGTGTACTGCTTGAACTGTTTACACTTACCTCGTCGGGTAAAGTAGTAGCATTGACATTAGTCGCTTCTTTCGTCTCTTTTTCAGCACTTGCACCCTTGATACTAATCTTACTCTTCGACCTATTTGCAAAATCAACACCAGCCACAACTTCCTTCGCCTCTGTAGCAGCACCTACACATATCGTACTTCTCGAACTGTCTCTAGCAGTCTGTGTCTGTCTGAGTTGAAACAACTGCTGCAATCTGTCTTGTGACGTGATCTTTTTGAGTAGCAATGCTAGCAGAAGATTCCTTCATCTCTTTTGCGCTCAAGTTGTTTGATTTTTTTTTGTATTATCAAGCTGGTCATACTCTGTATACTTCCGCTGCTTCGTGTACTGATTGAACTGTTTACACTCATCTCGTCGGAGGATTCGTTCGTCTCTCTTACAACAATTGCATCATTGACGCTTATCTCTCTGTCCAAGCTACTTGCTATACCCACATGGGTCGCAGCTTTCTTTGTCTCTGCAGCAGCTTCTGCACTTGCTTTACTCGTAGTTGGAATACTTCTTGCAATCTGCGTATTCTGAACAGAATCGCCACCACCTGTCGCAGTTTTTCATCTCTTGTCCCGCACTTGCATCCTTGTCACTGCTCACTCTCTTCAAGCTCCTGGCTATATCCACGCGAGTCGCCGCTTCATTCTATCTCTGTAGCATCGCTTGCGCTTGTTCTACCCGTGGTCGGAGCACTGTTGATCTGCGACCGAAATCAGTAGCAACATCAGCAGTCGCTTCTTTCGTCTCATTTACAAAAACTTGCCACACTTCTTGGCTGATCCACTCGAGTCACAGCTTTCGTTGTCTCTTTTACAGCATCTTTACCTGCTGCATTCGTAGTTGGAATGCTTCTAACATTCTGTGTATTTTGAACTCTCATTGCATTCTGTCTCGTGTGCGCTGTGACATGATCTTTCGATATAGGAGTGTTCCGTAGCGGTAGTACTGTCTTGTTTCTGTTTCTTCTTCGTTGTCGTCGTTTTATTTCGTAGATAATGCCTAGAACTAATATTGCCAGCGGTGTAATGACTAATAGTCCCATCCCGATCCCTACCCCAGCATTTGCTTCACTGTTATCATCTTCATTTAGCAAGTCTCCTTCATTATTTCCTGAGGAAAACGACAAGGTCGCTCTCTAAAGATAAAGATGATGGATTTTTGCTTGGTGGCTTTTTGGTGTGGGTTGGTTGTTGGAACTAGGAGAGGGTGCAGTAATTGCAAGATCATGATGCGTTGATGATGAAGGAGACGACGAAGGGCTACTCTGGCTAGGGGTGATTGGAAAAAGTGATGGAGGCGCAGATGGACGTGAGAGAGGGTTTCGCTATTGAAGTGTACGTTGGGATATGAGATGGTACAAGATCGATAGGTGGCGACGTAGGCATCAGTAGAGTGGGAGTTGCAGAGGGCTTTGTCGTATTGTACTCGTTTGTCATAACGGTAGTTGAGCATTGACAAGGAGCCATCAAAGATGAATCTAGGATATCAATACATGAAGTTGCAGCGATCTTTCCAAACAAACCAGCAGCTTGAAGCTCTCCGCATGAAACTAGACTGCCCAGAAAGCTCTAGCACAGCATTAGGTTGACCGACATCATTTTCTACTCCACAGATGTTACAGACTGGGAACGGAAACATTGTTTCGGACGATGTCGAGCTGTTTAATGTCGGGCTTCTAGATGAAGCCGTTGATGGCGTGGGTGTTTGATGGATATGATGATTCCTTTTCATCATTCATCTCCTCAAATCTCCTCTACTGCGTCGAGATTTTGCTGATTTTCTTTCATATCTCACCAACGAACTAGGTCTTGAACGTATACAAGCGCAGGGCTCTCGATGAAAAATTGACATCCACAGGTGTGAGGCTGAAACAATGTTTATCAGGCGATGGCAGTGTACCCAAGGATTTGAGATGATGTAGTAAATTGTAAGTAGCACATGCATGAGGCGTTGACTAATGGAGAGAGCAGAGGAGATGACAGCATGAGCATGCATTTTGAGCAAAATGTGATGAATGAGTGCGTTGAGATTTGAGATGGTCATCTTTTCTACTGCCACCACTTCCACCCACGTCGTGGCCCACGCCACCACCGCCCACTCTGTAAAATTCCCGGAAGGCCGATATAATTTCTATTGTACGTAGGAACTTAAAGTATTAAATTCCTACATACAATTAAGACGCGGTCAGACAAATTCGGGCGAAAGTTTTTGCCATCTTCACCAAAGCAAGTGGTTCACCACGATGACGGCCACCTCCTGCCCTATCAAAATCGTCGCCACTTCGGTGACAATCGTTTCTAAATGTGCAACCTATCCCTTCTGTTATGTCTCATAAACAATATTTGGCAGTATGGTTGTATTGGATTCAGAGATAGGTGGCTAACATCATGCCCCGACAGCGCCTGTCATCGGCGTCTCCCTCATCGTGTCGGCGGTCAATTTGATCGGAGATATATGAAGAGAGTAAAGCCATTAGAAGCCATTCCTCAGTGCCAACTTCATCTATGATTATATCAGAGTCGTTGTGGCCAGTCTTCTGATGTGATTTCTATGAATACACTCCGCCCGGGTCGACATCCACCACCGACGATTCATCCTAATAATGGTAATATGTTCACTAATTTGGTGTTACAATTCGACGGTGTCTTCCACACACCAATATAATTCATCCGAGACAATTATTCTATTGGTTATGAATAAGTGATGACGCAGAGGAGTGATCGTCATTGGATTTTTATTGGTATAAGGACCGGATCACACAACAACATGTTCCTGTTGGATCTGTTACTTTGGATGCTGATCTACTTGAGGTGGGGACAGGCTTACTTTTCGCCGATAGGCGCGTATGAGCTGTGCTGTCATTGCATGAAGAATGAATTAGACCGATGTTGTCGGGGTCAGAATTGGATATGATGTCAGGAGACTCCTTCAACATTACAAATTGGCAATTTTCACGCAGAATTGTACCCACTTTTCCCTGACTCGGGCATGAATTACTGAGATTTGTCAACTTATTTGGTCAGTCAAGCGTCACATATAGTAAGATAGGACTGGACTATGAGTTATTTGGTATGTGTTGACTTACAAGTATTGTTATTATACGATAGGGTAGGGCTGAGGGTACTGAGCTAAAGGTAGCTCTTACCCTCATGGACCCATTTATCTCAGTACAAGTTGATCAAACTAGCGGCCCCACCGAAATGGAGCTTCCATAGTGACTCTAGAAGCTCCATTTCGGGTGGGGCCGCCGTTTTGACAATTATTGGGTGTGTACAATCAATACTACGGAAGCATCACCATGGTCAAAAACAATTTTGTTAGTGAATGTCGGAGGTGTTGCCCCTTAAGAAAATAAATATGTGTCCTTGGATGTATGTCTTATTTTTCCTTCTGTCTGCTCTTTCCAAAAGTGGGAGGTAGTGACGCACGAGCAAGGCCGGCGAAATCCAGCACAAGTCATCTCGTCTTCGCCGGCGGCGGCGACCTCGGCGAGCTGAGTACCGCTAATTGTACCACTCTCTGTAAAATCAGTGCAACAACCCTACACTCTCAGGTAAGGGTCAAATTTCGAAATCCCTATTTAATTTATTAGGATCAATTTGCTGACAAATGACAAATTTGTATTTTCACCCCCCTTGCCGCTGCTCAAAGAACTAAAATTTGTTTCCCCCCTGATGGATATTTCGTGTGGTACTCAACAGTCGTGCGATCTAATCTACTGATCTGCATCATCTTTTTTCTAACAACATCACCTCCTGAAGTGCTCATAAAAAATAATTCGAACATGCTCCATCGTTCGGCTTACTCATATCTGCAAGCAGAATTATCACGTCTAACCCATTTCAGTTTAATTCAGCTCACGCAAAACTTCCGTCTACAACAATGACTAGATTAAATGCAACAAAAAGTGGTGCCAGAACTGCCCTGGATGGTGAGTTGTTGACGGTGCTGTATCGGCTGTCATGTGACCGTCTCTTTCCTTCATTTGATATATGTGCTCATCGCCTAACATAATCACTTCGTTTCAATCACTGTCCTTGCAGAAATGAGCCCTGACGGTTCCTTCAAGAGAGTCGATGCCGCTTGGAGGAACAAGATTAGCAAGGAGCCTGGCTCCATGTTTCCTCCGGAGAAGAATCGTTACCATCTATATGTTGCCTACGCATGTCCCTGGGCACATCGAACTCTCATGACAAGAGCCATCAAAGGTTTGGAAGATGTTATTTCCGTCACAGTTGTCATGCCTGTGTGGCAGAAGACTAAACCGGATGATCCGAATGACTCACATAATGGGTGGATCTTTGCCGACAAGACGAGTGGGAAGGTCCTCAAGAACTCAGCAGGACTGGGTGGCCCATTCCCATCATCGTACCCACAGAATGCAGAAGATCCATTCTATAATGCAAAGAGTATTCGTGAAATTTATGAAATGGCAGGCGACAAGGATGGGAAGTATACAGTGCCGATTCTCTTCGATAAGTGGAGTCAAACAATCGTGAGCAACGAATCTTCTGAGATTATTCAAATGCTCAACTCGGAGTTTGATGAGTACGCCACCTCTCCTGATATCGATTTGGAGCCTGAAGATTTGAGAGAAGCTATGCAATCTGTTGATAGCTGGATATATCCCAACCTGAACAATGGAGTCTACCGTTGCGGGTTTGCCCAGACCCAAGAAGCATACGATGTTGCCATTGACGAGCTGACTGCAGCCTTTGACAGAGTCGAGGATATACTCTCGCGACAACGCTTTATTGCTGGTGATCAGTTCACATTATCAGATATCAGGCTCTTCGTTACACTCCTACGATTCGATGAGGTATACGTCGTATACTTCAAGACGAATACACGATCAGTAGCCAACTCCTCAGTTCTGCTGAACTATTGCAGAGATATTTATCAGATGGCAAGGGTGGCAGAGACCGTAGACATGCATCAAATCAAGGAACATTACTTCTGTTCACACCCAGATCTCAACAAGCTGTCTATCGTTCCAAGAGGACCTAACTTCGAGCGCATGCTCAAGGAGCGTCACAATCGTGATGACCTCGGTATCAAGAGGCCCAAAATTTCAGTCTCGGATGACGAGAAGTCCTCCCCCGAGTGAAGCTTCAGTAGTTAGCTCTATTTAAAAGTGATGAAAGTATGCATGAAGAGGCTGGAGAAAAAAAAGGGTTAACCTAGGTATTCCAAATATATGCAAAGTAAAAGTAGATAACCGAGTTCGCTATGTATTTACATTATTTATCCGTTTCGGTACTAACTTCTATCCCGAAGTGTTCGCACTAAAAAGGATACTACTTAAAAGGCCCGTTCCGCGGTCTTAAAAAATAGCTGTATAAATCGTTGTATTTTGTAGCTGTATAAAATCTGTAAATTGGGGGCAGAGGGCAAAAACGGCGGGCATGTGTAAAAATACAGCGACCAAAAAAGTTTGACAGCGACATAATAGGGGGCAGATCGGGAGCCTATTTGGTCGCTGTCAAAAAAATTTGGTAGCTGTATTAGCGATATTTTAGCGCATACAGCTACAAAATACAACGATTTATACAGCTATTTTTAAGACCGCGGAACGGGCCTTAGGTACCTTCCAACAAATGTTGTGACGGTGAAGCCGCCAGTCAGCTCATTGTGTGCGAACCCTGGCACTTGAACTATTAGCAATTAGCAAAAAGGAAGGGCTTATTTCTCCTGTTGAGAACCGCTTTACCCAGTAAGTTGAGAAGTATTGGCAGTGAAACTTTTCGAAGCGGTATTGAAAAGATTTAGTAAATGTCACTCTTCGGGAATTCGGGCTCGATAGGCTCGTGGCCTTATGTAGGCCGTTCCCCCCCACCGTCAACGGATTACGAATACGGATTTAACTGCCTTAGTACCTGCTTATGTAGTCAGAGTAATTCTCGCTCCGCTAACCTTTGATTTATACCTAGTACTCGGCAACTCAAGAGCCACAATGAAGATCGCCATGGCTGGTGCTGAGTCCATCGGTACGAGCCGTACAAATTCTAATAGCTCAACATCTCTAGGCAACAACAATTATCAGTTTCCATCGAAGCTATATGAGATGCTTGAGTCAGTTGACAGTCTTGGCCTCTCGCATATCGTGTCTTGGCTTCCTAACGGTCGATCATTTCATGTGATAGATCCTAACCAATTCATGGATTTGGTAGTTCCTCAATTCTTCAAGGCGACAAAGTATCGATCTTTCCAGAGGCAGTTGAATCTATGGGGCTTTCGTCGGTGAGTGTTACATAACTTTGTCTTTATAGTAATAGTCCACATTTCTCTTCAACTTCGATTGAACCATTGCAGTTGCAGCCTCTGACATTGTGATCCTTTCCTCGCCTATTTCCCGTATAGGATTAAAAACGATCAAAACAATGCAAGTTGGAACCACGAGCACGACTACTTCATCAGAGGGCGCCCTGAATTAATATCCAAGATAACTCGAACTCGAATCAAGGGCGTGCTACCTCAAGCGGCAAGAAAACCACACACGGCATACATGCAAACACATTCAGAAGGCAGCGCAGAAAGAGCAAGAATTTATTATGATTATTTTGATAACAAGGAGGACGGTGGCTGCGATAATGGTAATGGCAGCTGTGTTAGTGATAGCACAAGAAACATCAGCAATACAAGGAGCGATGTCATTCCTGAACCATTCAAAGATGAAGTGTTTGACGAGAAACTCAATGCAATGTTTTCAGAAAGGGACCCAAGTCAAAACCAAAACACTGGGTATATAAATATTGAAGAGATGTGTCTCGAGCCACTTCCAATAAACAGTGCTGGTATCTTGGATTCACCTGATGACAGAAATAACAGCGATCTGGTTGAATTTGGTCAGTTACTTGGTCGCTTGTGATGAAGAATCTTCATCTCGCTGAGTCGCCTGTGAATTGTATGAATATACACGAAGCATCCATCTACATCTACGTACGTGGGGCTCTATATATCAACTCAGTATTGCATACTAGCATACGTACAGCATGGGGTCTACGGTTTAATGGTCTCCTAAATCTAGGTTAAGCAGTAATTTGTGTTTATAATGGTAAACTTGAATATTGTTGGGTATATGTATTGTAAAAGAATGAACTCTTCGTCCTTTCGTCATAGAATTCTGACTGTGCCGTTGTTTTCCCGTCAATCCATTTACTTCGTTTCAAGCGGCTCTCCCAAACATGGTCCCAATCTGGCTCGGTAAACCTTGTCATCTTGGTAAATCGATTAAACCAAAACACCTCGAAGCCTTTTCTGGGACATAACGGATCGATCATCTTTCTCCATTCTGCCCAGTCCAATCGCTCTTCTACAACGTTGCTGCGTTGAACAACTGAAAACGGTGGACCACAACTTTCATAAACGCCGCCTGGATAACGTTCGTCACTGAAGAGACGATAGTTTTCAACGACAAGTGTATTGGTTTGGTCCAATGCCAGTGCTGCACGATATAGTTTCTCAGCATGATCGTAGTTTTTGTACACACACTGGTGTAATAATGCATAGTTGAGAAGAGTCAAGGGATTCCTAGCATCTACCAAAACAGCCCATCGAAAGTAAATCTCTGCTGCAGATTTGATCATTGTTTGGTTGCGATCTGCTACGTCGGCATCGTGTAACAACTGGCATGCAGTTTGAAATGTGGTAGTGTGTGGTGCTTGGCGTGATGCCAACAGAAATATTGCATATACTCGAGATATCAGCGGGTGGTTTGGACTCAGCTTCACCGCTCGTTCGTAGATTGATCTTGCTGCATCAAAATTCAAGTCCAAGCAATGTGATAGAATAGCGTAGTTCACAATATTCGAGAGCTTTGTCGGATCTTGCTCGTATTTCATTCTCGCTCCATTGATGAACTGCATTGCTTTGACAACATCCGCAAATGTGATCTTCTTCCCAATTAAATCAGATTCGTGTTTAGATCGATACCTTCGTTGAACGAGACGTGCTGCCTCCTCTTCAGACAACCACGAAGATTGACCAGTTGCATAGTTCGCAAAGTAATGAATGGTCTGACCAGTTGTTGCGTCGTAAGTTTCCTCCTTTCTCCATTCATCTACAGGATTTTCGAGTTCATCCTCTCCTAGCAATTTTGGCTTGTCTTTCTGACGCTGGTCCGTCAGCATATTTCTATAAGCGTATATTTGGTTCTCCCTATCAAAGATCTTTTCATACTGGTGCATTGTCTCGCTCTTTGCATGGCGGAAGGACCTCAATCGTCTCCATTGGGATTGAACCTTGATGACAAGTTTCAGGACACGTTTCTTCTTCAGCCTCAAAACTGAAGGAGGATCATCATTGTAGCATCTGAAGGATTTTTACGAATCAATACGCGTTTAATCAACCACTCGAGCAAATCAGGTTGTCGCTTGGGATGTAAGATACTGACTTGACTGTCATTTTGTTGATTGTCTCCGTCGCCCTTTGAATCATGGATCCATTCTATCAACTTTGACATTGTCAACTTTGTTCGCATGTGTAAGCATTTACCAGGCTGGTACATTTTAAAGACAAAGTCGTGAGGAGATCGGAAGGTGCTGAGGATAAATATTTCACCATCTGCGCGAACAAGTCGCTTATCAACCAAGATACCCTTCTCGACAAGGTGCCTTCGACTGAAGATGAAAAATTGGCTGGTTGCGTACTAATCTCAGGATGAGCCGTTTTGGCAATTGTTTCAGGGCCCTTTCGCTGAGCATTTCATCCCAAGATAGCTTGCCTTCGCTCGATAACGCCTTTTCAAGGCATTCCCGAACATCCTTCTCAGCCAGCTTGAAGGAGAATGTTCTCTTTGTCGTGGGCACATATACTGCCAATAGCATTGATGCATCATCTTGTAGCTGAGCATCATCTTGTAAATAAATTGTCACCACTGCAAGGGTCTCATCTATGCGGATGACGTCTCGATAGACGACAGAAGCGATCTTTCTTTCCCTCTCTTCTTTCAGCTTTGCGTGAGTAATCAAAATGTGTTTTCGCCTCTCAGCTCGTACACGTTCTTGGTGACAGAGGAAGCGATTACGCCAGAAGAATCGACGCCAGTCTTGCTGCAATACTGTTGCACATTTGACTCGCTTTTGATACGCTTCATCATTCTTGAGAGCATTAAGTATTTTGGCAACAAATAGACGCGAGAGGAACCGACGAACGTGCTTTGCAATAGTAATGGCACTATGCTTTGTGTCTTTGAATTTAACACACTGAAGGATCTTCCTCACAAACGCGGCAATTCTTATTTGAGCACAAACTCTCCTCGCCTCTTCATGGATAGCCATATCTTTTGACTCTCTCCACATCATTGCGTTGACGTCTGGAAGCATTACTATTGACGACCAAACGACTTTAGTTAATGCATCTCTTGTTGGCATTGATGGGTGCTGGATTGATGCAATGTCTTCAAAGATAGCATGAAATAGCCGCTGATCCAACTTTCGATCTCGGTTGTGTCTTACAAACGCCATGTCAATTTCGTGCTGGGCATTCTTTACATTGGACAAGAATTGCATCTTTCGCGATAGCTTGGCCCACTTGACATTATCGACGAGTGTTCCTTTTGGATGCCATCGACACACCGCATGAAATGCTTCATCAATCACATCTGAGAGCGGAACGTGTTCAAAGTAGTGAACTCTTTGTCGATGAATGTATTGATCGTCATCTAGCAGATATGGCCAGTCTCTACAGTCTTGCTCCGTAACTTCCAACGGCACACTAACACGAAAGTGTCTATCGCATTTGTTGCGTCCAGCATATTCGTCTACCCAGGGGATATCTCCGTTGTCGTATTCTCTCCTCCATTGTGGTCGAGTATCCTCATCGCTGTGGATAAGTTTCCATATTCTTGCTTGGCGGATATGAAGGGGGGAGTGGTGTGCTTTGATTCATATCGCTCGCAACATGACGGACGGCATCCTCACTTGCAGTCGAGATAACATAAGGAGCCTTATCACCTGCCTCACCCACGATATCTTTTTTGTACGGATAGCAAAGACGATTAAGAGTATTTGCTCTTGATCTCTTCTGCTGAGCGATGATTCTGGAATGATCGTATACTTCAGTCAGGCAAAAACTGATCGTCTCGTCTGATACTGTTGGATCGTTTGAGAGCTTCCAATCTGAAGACTCATGAGCATCGTAAATCCGTATTGTGTCTCCTCTTTGAAGCTTGGCGGCGCATTTTTCTACACCATTAACAACGACTATACGACTGCCCTCGGTGATGTTCACAGTCACTTCGATAGGCAAAGGAACTTGTTGCACTATTGGCGATCTTCTACCATCGAGTAAATTCACCACAGCGCTCATTGCTGATGCTTCAAAGACGGCAGAAGAATCAGCTGCATGTGTATCATTTTCATCAGGAAACACATCTGTTTGAACCGAAACATTTACGCAGGCATTTTCTTTGTTCTCATCATCATGTGGAGTACATGTCTCTTTTGTCGAAAAGACGCATCCCTTGTACTGACTGCCATGACTTCGGTTGTCAGACTCTAGCTCAATAATGACTTTGTTGGCAGCTTTAGAAGCATTGCCAATATCGTACTGGTCGATTGACCTCGAGACGAGAACTCGCAACCATGTGAGCAAATGAATGATCGCTTCTGGCACATTATTTTGCAACTCTGGCTTCAACGTGTTATGCATTACAAATGGAGCGACGATTTTGATCAAGCTCCTGTCAACCCTCCGCAATGGATTGAACGACTTTGCCTTCTCAACTAGATCAACCAGAGGATGGCGAAAGATCCTCAACATGATCGCCTTTGTGAGGAACACGAGTTTGTTCATCACGTCTGCCTCCACAGTATTCAAAATCAAGTGTGCGCAACACAATGCAACTACTGTCGCGGCGGGAGGATAAGACATGCCATGGAGAACAGAGAGCTCTTGAGCATTGATGTTTGGTGGAAGGAATTTAGCCGCTGTCATTGGCGCTATGCCAGTGGTGCTCTTTTTGTAATGAAATTCGTCCAGTAAAATCAGAAATGATGCATTGCATATCCGAAGCAGATTAACATCTTTCCAAGGCGTCGTTGATGAATGATCGGCCTCTCCGACAAACTCATCGATACAATACGGAAGAAGAAATGGATTTCGATGAAAGATACTTTCCGATCCAAACAGAGTAATAGCCTCGGGGATGTCACGTACAAAATCCAAATCGTAAATCATCTTTTTGAGATAGCTCTCTTCATTCCAAATGAACGCATTGTATGGGCACGTGTCGCCGTTGGACGATTCATGGGCGTGTGATTCAATATGACGTGCTAAGTTTCTCCGACGATACCAATCCTCCTGTTTCGAAGCATTCCAAGCTTCGATAGCTTCAACGACTGCCAATGATGCATTGTGAATTCCGTAGAGGAGCCTCTGCACGCGATTGCCACGGGAATGACTCGCTTCTCGGTGAAGAGTTCCAAGTCTTTGGATTAATGCCTCCCTATTATTGATGTGGCGCAAGACATCGTCAGCTAGATGAGAAGGATCCATTCCATTTGCATTCCATTCAACTTTCTCTTATCGTAGTGATGATGAGAGGAAGCCGTTGCCATACTACCGGAAAATTCAAATCAGAGCAGCTTTTCTAAAACAAGGAGAAATCAGTCAGCCCGCAAAAATCAAATCTGGAAAAATATGAGACATCTTCCCGAAAAATCTCTTCGCAAAACCAAATTCACGGATTGGATGCGAACCTTCACGGATGTTGTACTGCACTGCACTGCGCATGTGTATCGTACTAGCACCTTCTTTTCCACATTTCCTTGTCTCTCCAAACCTTGGCACAGACACGATGAACCAAAGCATGTCTTTGTGCTACCTCTCGAACGTCTTTAGAATACCCGCCGCCCACGACACACGCCACAGGCAATCCTCTTTCCACACATGTCTGTATCACAGTGCAGTCGCGATCTTGCAGCCCTTGCCACGACAATGACAATCTACCAAGTTTATCTGCATGAAATGGATCCACGCCTGCATTATATAGCACCAGCTGAGGCTGTACTTCGTTCAATGCCTTCTCGAGAGAGGTTGACAGTACCGATAAATATTCATCGTCTGTACATCCATCGGGCAGAGGGACATCGTAGGTCGGCGTCTCTTTTTCGAACGGCCAGTTATTCTTTGCGTGTAAATCTAATGTAAACAATTTGTCATGGAGAAGGTTGCCTTGGTAGTGAAACGTTGCGGTTCCATCTCCCTGATGGACATCGCAATCAACTACCAGCACACGTTCCACTCGTTTATTGCCTCGATAAAGCTTACTCAATAATTTGTTGCTGCTGTTTTCATCGCCATCAGTGCCCAAATCATCATATTCATCTTTACTCCACGTCATCAATCGAGATGCAACGGCCAAATCGTTTAATATTGTGAATCCCTTGCCTTTGTTCGCTTCCGCGTGATGTGTCCCCCCAGCAACATTACATGATAAACCATATCTTAACGCCAACTGCGCAGTTAGTACAGTCCCAGCAACTTCCAAGACCGTTCTTTCTATCAGTTCTGGCCGTGATGTTTGTTCACGGAATCCAATCTGTCGGCATTCTTCTTTGGTGAGCGAAACCTGAGAGAAATTTGTGTAGATAATCGGAATGTATTGGTGGTGTCATGAAGGATAGGGGGAAGTTGGCAACCTCCAGTGGTCGATAAAAGTCATCCATCGAATGAATAAGCGGTCTATCATCATCTGAATTGCGTTGCTGTAGTAAATCATCTCTATCAGTCAATAAAGAGTACGCCGTCTGCTCAAATTTATTCATTGGGAATGTATGTTTTTGTGGCCAGTTCGGACATGAGTAATGCTCGTGATATACCGTCGGTGCATGCCGAGTGTTTTGATGAGGATTGAGTCCTATTCTACTTGCTGCAAGACCATCATCAATGAGTTGTGTTGACTTTGAAGAGGACGTAAATTGATGTAATCGCTTCTTTTGCTGAATTTCATTTTGTACTTGGTTCAGAGACGGGGCCAAAAAATAATAATCATGAGCATCAGACAGCAATTTAGTGCAGATATTATTTCCGTGGCGACGACTTCCTCTGGCAGCACGTGATGTTAGCATGGCGTCACTGATGCTGTAGAAGAATATGTGGATGATTATTAGCCGATGCATTCTTTCGCCGCACTGCTACAGGCCTTAGTGTTTTGTTCATACGCCATTTTCATTTTGCGTGGCCATGACCGTGACAAAACGATTTGGGCGGAGGTTCTAGGTGAATACGTAGGAAATCAATAGAAATATCCCTGACTGTAGGAATTAGTATTCAATTTACCGCATTGCGTCACTGAGCATCTGCTTTCTTTCCCTCTTTCCACCTCTGAGCCAGGCCGCCGCGCCTGCGCCTGCCAAAGCCAGAGCGATCGTCGTAGCCGACCTCACTTCTTGCTTACACACAATATAATTAGTACGATAGGGGACGATAGGCAATAATTATTCTTGGCACCGTAAAGATGATGAAATCGATAACCTCGCGCTTGCTTCTACTTTTTCTTCTACCGCTGCTTCTGTTGCGACCAAGCAGTGGACAAGAGGATTCACAACTCATCCGAAGACGACTGCACGGAGCAGGTGTACACAGAGAATTCTACTGTAGCCTACAGAATACTCCGGTAACACAAGTCGCGATAAATGAAACGATTGGAAAAGTATATGAAGTGAACGAAACCGACGCTACAAACTGCCCCTCCGCAGCAAACTACCTACGCTGCAAAGGCATGTGCGTGCTACGGTGGGTTTCTTAACAGCACATCCTACTGTCCAGCCGATTCAACGTATTGCTCCATTTCAGTGGCCTACAATTACCAATATAGCTATATTGCATCGCGTATAGAGGGCCATGATCCATCAGTGACGTGTTTTCGCGATACACAGCTCAAGGGCTTCGCAAGATATGTGTGGAAGTATTGTACCATCATCTTGGCTGCTTTGATTGTTGTGTTGATCTTTACAGATACTGGGCGTGTGAGTGTTCATACGTATTATGCATTATTATTTGTTGTACAACCTGAATCGCAATAATGTGCGCTTCCTTGAATATTTTATATCTCGCCCTCTCACTGTAATAATACTTCATCTCGTTGTATATTTGTAGAATGTTACAAGACACGCACTTTCACGTTGCATTCCACAAATCAACACAAGACAAGTCGAACAAAGACTGACAGCAGAGATTGAATCACAACGCCAACACTTTTTTCGATGGCGTGAAAGGGTTGGTGAAGAGGGGCATATTTTTGGATTGAAACTCAAGACAAAGATTTACCATCCCAAAGCCAGAGAAGACATGGGTGATTTGGAACAGGTGGACAATGATGAAGGAGAGCAGTCTTGTTCAATTTGTATTCTTGAATTAGAGGGTGGTGAGAGGATAGCAGATTTGGATTGCAACCATTATTTCCATGCTGATTGTCTATCTGAATGGATTAAAAAGAAGGTGAGTAGATGATCGCGACATGTGTTATTTCATTGAGGGTTGCTATTATCGTTCGATGTTCTCAATAACATCATGTTATACATTTTTGTTCGCACATTGGAAAAGAACTCTTGCCCTTTATGTCAAGCGGAGGGGATTGCGGAAGAAATACGTTCATATGATATTGAAACTTCTGAATCTCACGTGGATGCAATCAATGTTCGTGCGACGGATAATTTGATCACCATCATTTGCTGACGGAGTGTCAGTATTTCGCAATGTGCAGCTATGTAATTGTAATGCACTTATCACGATGAAAACGCCGATACTGGCCATAGAGACTACACTTCTTAACGCAACTTCAAAAAAACAGAAACAAATGGTCAAAGTTAATCACTGCTTACTGTTACAAAAGAATATTATACCCCATATCGTATCTCACGCTGTGAATATCGCAATCAACAGCTTCTAGTGACCCATTATAGTTGGCTCATGATAGTAGAGAAGCATCTTTTTCACGGCTCAAGCTCGTTTTGGTCGTATCGGCGTCGCTACAACGACGTAGGTGACCTGATGAGGCCATCTGAGACGGCCGCACGACACTTCTCTCAAGCACCAAACATATCACGCTGGAATTCGCAATCGACAGCTTCTAGTGACCCAGTAAGTCGCCATGACAGTAGAGAGCATCTTTCCAGCTCAAGTGCTTTTTGTAGTCGTATGAGCGGCTACAGCCTCGTAGGTGACCTGATGAGGCCCAATTTGGGATGGTCGCAAGCTCTACTCAGCATCACATCGTATCTAACGCTGCGTATTGAGCAATCAACAGCTTGTAGTGGCCCATTATAGTCGGCTATGATAGTATAGAATGATATATTCCACTGCTCATGCACGTTTTGGTCGTATCGGCGTAGCTACAACGACGTAAGGTGACCTGATGAGGTCCACTTGGGATGGCCGCTACGACACATTTACCAACCAAATCATATCTAACGCTGAGTATTGAGCAATCGTCAGCTTGTAGTGGCCCATTATAGTCGGCTATGATAGTATAGAATGATATATTCCACTGCTCATGCTTTTTGTAGTCGTATCGGCCATGCTACAGCCTCGTAGGTGACCTGGTGAGGCCCAATTTGGGATGGTCGCAAGCTCTACTCAGCATCATATCTTATCTAACGCTGCGTATTGAGCAATCAACAGCTTGTAGTGGCCCATTATAGTCGGCTACGATAGTATAGAATGATATATTCCACTGCTCATGCACTTTGTAGTCGTATCGGCCATGCTACAGCCTCGTATGTGACCTGGTGAGGCCCAATTTGGGATGGTCGCAAGCTCTACTCAGCATCATATCGTATCTAACGCTGCGTATTGAGCAATCAACAGCTTGTAGTGGCCCATTATAGTCGGCTACGATAGTATAGAATGATATATTCCACTGCTCATGCTTTTTGTGGTCGTATCGGCGTAGCTACAACGACGTAAGGTGACCTGATGAGGTTGAGGTCCACTTGGGATGGCCGCTACGACACATTTACCAACCAAATCATATCTAACGCTGAGTATTGAGCAATCGTATCTAACGATGTGAATATGACAACGACTGCTCTATGCCCATTATAGTCGGCTACGATAGTATAGAATGATATATTGCACTGCTCATGCACTTTGTAGTCGTATGAGCGATCTACAGCCTCGTAGGTGACCTGGTGAGGCCCAATTTGGGATGGTCGCAGGCTCTACTCAGCATCATATCGTATCTAACGCTGCGTATGGAGCAATCGACTGCTTGTAGTGGCCCATTATAGTCGGCTACGATAGCATAGAAGGATATATTGCACTTCTGCATGCACTTTGTAGTCGTATCGAGCCATGCTACAGCCTCGTAGGTGACCTGATGAGGCCCAATTTGGGATGGTCGCAAGGCTCTACTCAGCATCATATCGTATCTAACGCTGCGTATTGAAGCAATCCACAGCTTGTAGCGGCCCATTATAGTCGGCTACGATAGCATAGAATGATATATTCGCACTTTGCATGCCTTTTGTAGTCGTATCGAGCCATGCTACAGCCTCGTAGGTGACCTGATGAGGCCCAATTTGGGATGGTCGCAGGCTTTACTCAGCATCACATCGTATCTAACGCTGCGTTTGAAGCAATCCACTGCTTCTAGCGGCCCATTATAGTCGGCTACGATAGCATAGAAGGATATATTGCACTGTTGCATGCACTTTGTAGTCGTATCGGCCATGCTACAGCCTCGTAGGTGACCTGATGAGGCCCAATTTGGGATGGTCGCAGCTTTACTCAGCATCATATCGTATCTAACGCTGCGTATGGAGCAATCGACTGCTTCTAGCGGCCCATTGTAGTCGGCTACGATAGCATAGAAGGATATATTCCACTGATCATGCACTTTTGTAGTCGTATGGCCATGCTACAGCCTCGTAGGTGACCTGATGAGGCCCAATTTGGGATGGTCGCAGGCTCTACTCACATCAATCGTATCTAACGTGGTATTGACAATCGAGCTTGTATGGCCCATTATAGTCGGCTACGATAGATGAATGATATATTCACTGCATGCACTTTGGTCGTATCGGCGATCTACACCGCGTAGGTGACCTGATGAGCCCATTGGGATGGCCGCTAACTCAGATCATATCGTATCTAACGCTGCGTATGAGCAATCGCAGCTTTAGTGGCCCATTATAGTCGGCTACGATAGTATAGAATGATATATTCCACTGCTCATGCACTTTTGTAGTCGTATCGGCCATGCTACAGCCTCGTATGTGACCTGGTGAGGCCCAATTTGGGATGGTCGCAAGCTCTACTCAGCATCACATCGTATCTAACGCTGCGTATTGAGCAATCAACAGCTTGTAGTGGCCCATTATAGTCGGCTATGATAGTATAGAATGATATATTCCACTGCTCATGCTTTTTGTGGTCGTATCGGCGTAGCTACAACGACGTAGGTGACCTGATGAGGTCCACTTGGGATGGCCGCTACGACACATTTACCAACCAAATCATATCTAACGCTGAGTATTGAGCAATCGTCAGCTTGTAGTGGCCCATTATAGTCGGCTATGATAGTATAGAATGATATATTCCACTGCTCATGCTTTTTGTAGTCGTATCGGCCATGCTACAGCCTCGTAGGTGACCTGGTGAGGCCCAATTTGGGATGGTCGCAAGCTCTACTCAGCATCATATCGTATCTAACGCTGCGTATTGAGCAATCAACAGCTTGTAGTGGCCCATTATAGTCGGCTATGATAGTATAGAATGATATATTCCACTGCTCATGCACTTTGTAGTCGTATCGGCCATGCTACAGCCTCGTAGGTGACCTGGTGAGGCCCAATTTGGGATGGTCGCAAGCTCTACTCAGCATCACATCGTATCTAACGCTGCGTATTGAGCAATCAACAGCTTGTAGTGGCCCATTATAGTCGGCTATGATAGTATAGAATGATATATTCCACTGCTCATGCACTTTGTAGTCGTATCGGCGATGCTACAACCTCGTAGGTGACCTGATGAGGTCCACTTGGGATGGCCGCTACGACACATCTACCAACCAAATCATATCTAACGCTGCGTATTGAGCAATCGACAGCTTGTAGTGGCCCATTATAGTCGGCTATGATAGTATAGAATGATATATTCCACTGCTCATGCTTTTTGTAGTCGTATCGGCCATGCTACAGCCTCGTAGGTGACCTGGTGAGGCCCAATTTGGGATGGTCGCAAGCTCTACTCAGCATCATATCGTATCTAACGCTGCGTATTGAGCAATCAACAGCTTGTAGTGGCCCATTATAGTCGGCTACGATAGTATAGAATGATATATTCCACTGCTCATGCTCTTTGTAGTCGTATCGGCCATGCTACAGCCTCGTATGTGACCTGGTGAGGCCCAATTTGGGATGGTCGCAAGCTCTACTCAGCATCAATCGTATCTAACGCTGCGTATTGAGCAATCAACAGCTTGTAGTGGCCCATTATAGTCGGCTATGATAGTATAGAATGATATATTCCACTGCTCATGCTTTTTGTAGTCGTATCGGCCATGCTACAGCCTCGTAGGTGACCTGAGTGAGGCCCAATTGGGATGGTCGCACGCACTTTACTCAGCATCAAATCGTATCTAACGCTGCGTATTGAGCAATCGACAGCTTGTAGTGGCCCATTATAGTCGGCTATGATAGTATAGAATGATATATTCCACTGCTCATGCTTTTTGTAGTCGTATGAGCCATGCTACAGCCTCGTAGGTGACCTGATGAGGGCCCAATTTGAGATAGCCGCCAGTGCTACTTCAGCGCCATATCGTAACTAACGCTGTGAATTGGAAGAACATACAGCTTTTCGAATGGCCCATTGTAGATGGCCATGATAGTATAGAAGCATCTTTATCACGACTCACGCATTTATTGTTGTATATGTGCCACGTTGCTGTAGATGGGTGTAGTGGAAGGTATTCTTGTTGGTTTCTGTCTAGGCAGTGACCAGTGACTCAGCAACAAAGCAAGAGAAAGTGAAAAGGATGCGACCCGTGCGACCGTCATCGATAGAAGACAGACGCCATGCAGGATGCAGGATGATGAAGTGTTGATGCGCTGGCGTTTTGTTCTTCATTCTCTTTTGAGGAGTGCAACATGCACTGATTACTGATTATTGAAAAATGGAGTGCATTTTGCCTCAATCATAAAAGAAGCAGCGTCTCAATCATAAAAGAACTTGGTGCATCACGGTCCTTCAATAACTAACTTTGCCAACGATGAGTTCTCTGATTTCTTTGTCGCTGGTTACGGCATGCGGCTTGATTCTATGCGCTGTATCACAATTACCCGCTGCACTTGCATTTGTGGGCTTTCACGCTGCACCCAAAAGAATATCAACACTGTACGCAACAAGCGGCAGCAGCGACGATGGGCGTAATTCAACCGCACATCGTCATTCTCGGTGGAGGATTTGGTGGGATCAACTCAGCGTTAACACTTCCAACTCTTCCCTGGTCTGATGTCGCACAAGGCAGCGGCACAGCTTTCGTCAAACCAAGGATCACACTCATTGATAAATCGGAACGGTTTGTCTTCCTTCCACTACTATATGAGTTGTGTGTAGATGATGCTAGCATTGATGAGGTGGCTCCTACATTTAAATCATTATTGAGTGGTGTTGGGACGAAAAAGATATCTACATTATCTGGCCTACCTGATTTATCCGATGCGCTGCAACTGCTATCTGGGGAATCTAATGATGACGCCGAAACAAAGGAGGGGAACTGCGAGGTATCATTTTTACAAGCACAAGTGGAAGGGATTGATGCCAATAACAACCAAGTTGTGATAAACCGTTCCTCTGGGATCGAAACTTTGAATTATGATGCATTAATCATAGCGACTGGTGCGGAAGTATCATGTGATGCAGTCCCAGGGGCATCGCAGTTTGCTTTACCATTTTATACGGTGGAGCAATGTTTTGAGCTCAAGAGACGCTTGTCACTCATTGACAATTATTTGGAAGAGGTGCGTGCCAGTAGTGAGCTTGAGCAATCTACGAATGTAGTAGTTGTAGGTGGAGGTTACTCTGGAGTCGAATTAGCACTCAATTTGGTTGATAGACTTGGTAGTAATGATGTGCAAGTGACTCTTGTTCATCGCGGCAAACAAGTATTAGAATATGCAACAGAGCACAATCGCAACGCCGGTATGGAGAGATTGAAGTCAGCAGGAGTCAACGTGATGACATCAACAAGCGTGGCTGAGGTCTCGTCGTGGGATGATGGTGCACACAATGACAATATGAGCGAAAACTCTCCGAAAACAACTGTGCACAGTCAAGCTAACAGCAACAAACGAATCATTCGAAGATGAGGGCGAGCCAGAAAACACACAATTAGCAACAACTCTCCTTCTTTGGACAGCTGGATCAACACCAACATCTATTAGAAATGCAGGGATAAGGAATTCAGTATTGCCTCGTGATGCAATGGGACGGATACTTACTTCGCCGACACTGAATGTCGCAAACTACCCGAACGTGTTTGCGATTGGGGACTGCAGCCGCCCGAAGAAAGTTCCATACCCAGGCACAGCACAGGTAGCGATGCAAATGGCAACTGTGGCATCATGGAATATCTATGCAACACTGTCGAAGAAGTACAGTAGCAGAGAACAAGATTCGTTGAAACTTTTACCTTTCAGTTATCTCAACCTAGGCGAAATGATGACACTAGGTACGAATGATGCTACAATCTCAACACTGGGTGGGATAGAATTAAGTGGTCCTGCGGCGAGTTGGTTACGAAGATTGGTATATGCTGTTAGAATGCCAACACCTGGTCAAGGCTTGTTTGCTGCAGTGGATGGTTCCAGTAGGAAGCTAGCTCGAGGGAGCTTTAAGAAATGCTCGAAGGAAAATCGAAGCCCGTGGACTGGAAGTGAGCAAGTGAATGAAATCAAGGAGTAGCTGGTACATATGAGCTGGATGGATGAAATCCTCCACTTTCTGAAGTGTGACTAACTGGGTGTGAGATGTGACATGTGACAATTTTCGTCCAAAACCCTAAAATTGGGAATATTCTCATATAAAACATATTCTCATTAGTTTTGTTAACCATAGGACAGAACCAACCATCAACCACCAATTTGTTGCCAGAATGAAAATCCATCAAAAGCATGAATTGCTCTTGACTAGCTGATAACAAACAGCCCCAACTGGCTTTAAATGCATTTTTAGTCCCTGTACAGCAGTGTGCATCAACGCTCGTGCATGTCTTCACAATCATGACTGTACTTTTATAGAATCTCTATACAGTACACTTCCTAAATGAGATCTTCTCAATTTAGAAACCACGCACACCCGTGATGACGAGCAAAACCATGCTTGGATAAACGCGAGATGAACGGCAGGTTGATGAGTTTTCTCTTCGACCGCCGTGGCGACGAGCTGGGTTAGACCTTCATTCAGTCCGACCCCCGAGCATGCATTTTGAACGGGCCCCCTTTCCCTCCCCCTACACCCAACCCCAATAACCTCCCCCCACCAACCCACTGCTTGTGGATACTTGTTACGCTGCACCACTCCAAACCTGTCTGTGATCAAGAAGCGGGTAAATTGTGTAGTGAGCTTCTTGCTCTGTAATCAAAAAGTAGTGGTATCATTATGAGGATACATACTTTGTCTTCATCATGATAGGAGATAACAACATCCACTCATCAGAAGTATCCTAACTATTCATTCTCCTATTTGTTACATAATTTGTTAGTGTCATAGATGAGTTGCTTGTTTCCGCCGAACTACTCATAAAGAACAATGATAGACGGCAGCAATTCTCTTTTCAATCTGCAGCAGTATCGCTAAGTCTGCAGCAAACGTCATTCAAGAATTCCTTCCTCTTCCTGTATCAGTATCATTGTCTGCAACGAAAGTTGATGATCCAACATACAAAATATCATCGCAGATAATTATAAGCTTGACATGAAATCCATCACAATACCAGTTCACATGTAATGAAGCCGCACCCTCCAAAGAAAATCCACGACTTTAAAGCGCATCCATGACTTCTTTTCCAATGTCATCCATATCCAAAGCCTTCAACGCAGCAAACGGACGCTTCATACCTAACAATTCCAGAATGGGCTCTTCTTTCCCCTCCAATCTCACGACGAAATTCCCTTTGCCAGGTTTCTCCTTATTAATTACGACGTCTACAGCCGCTCCATGCTGCGCAAGATATTTCTGTATCTTGCCCGCACGGGTTTTGAATACAGATCATTGTTTGCATGCTTCGATGGAGAGTACTTTGCCTCCCGAAGCAGTAGCAACAGCAGCAGCAGCAGCAGCAGATGCGGCTTTTTTGGATGCCGCAGCGGGTTTCTTTGCGGCTGGAGTTTTTCTTCGCCTTGGTTGCTTCCGCTTTCGTGGCTTTCGCCTTCGATGACCCTCTCGTCTTCGCCATGGTTGAAGTGATAGATTGAGTTCTGTTGATGCCCTCCTCCAATGATGTGATTGTAGGAAGTAATTCGTCAGCGTCAGCAGATTACTTTTCGTTTCTTGCTACTTCTTCTCAACTAACTCCCTGCTAAATTTTTTGTTGCCGTAGTTTGGCGGGAAAGGACATAGTTTGGCGGGAAAATTGAAGGTGGACACGCGTCCTATTTGTTTTGAGATTTTTTTCCTGTGCAGCTTTTTATTTGGGTGCAGAAGTTCAGTTGGTGTTCTGTAATGCTTGGGCGCTCTCTACAGTTGGCAAACTGAATATATACGATACTATAGAAAAAACACAACTCGAAACCATGAAAATGAATCAGTGCTACGGCTCCTCGATGCGTCTGGCGCTGCTGCTAATGTTGTCAATAGCAAGTACCCGCGCTATGGGCCTGTTTGACTCACTCATCATTGATGAAGTGACCGCCTCATTGGACACGCAGACGGAAGCAGGCGGCGCAGATCCAACATCAACAGAATTTGTGGAGTCACAGTTCACCCACATCGTCGATGCCGTCGTGATTGCGGTAATTGCATGGGTGGTAGTTGTTATTGTAAGTCTATACCTTTCTTATTAGATATGTCAACACTGGATCATTTAAGAAAATGTTCGTCTCACACGTCCTTATCGCATATCGCATTCTCATTTCAGACTCTCGAAGTGAATGATTTCCGCCATAATCTCATGGCAAAATATGATGATGAACCTTCTTCCCATGAGGCTTCACAGCGTTACATTGCATCACTAATGGCCATTCAGTATGGGATGTATGACGCCGTCATCGATTGGAGTATTGTCTACACTGTTGCCTATGCAATCATCGGCGGACTTACCTGGTACAACAATGATACAAACTTTCTAACTGTGATTTGGGGCTTTAGTTTGATGTTTTGCGCACTCATTGTGGCAGTTGCAGGACTAAAAATGCCCGAGTGGCTTGGATTCTACCGGTAAGTCACTCAAAATACTACTCCTGTCATCGTTTCGCTCACATACTCACAATACCCTTCGTTCCAGCATGTCTCAACTCAAGACCATCAAAGATACGTCTGGATTTGCAGCCAAGGCAGTAGAAGACTTGTCAGCGGAAGGCTCCACCATTGCAGCATTTCGTTTCCAAGCTCGTCTAGGTGTTGGCAAGCACTTTACTCAGTTCTTCTGGCTCTTGCTTCCATTCTACACGAACCTCAAGTTTTGGTTTTATCTGCTCTCGATCTTTATTGGGTTGGTGTTTGGAAATTTGTTTCTATATGTTGTGTTCAAGTGCAGGGAAAGGTTTACAGAACGTCGTGGATATGTTGTCATGGGAGCAAGTGCAGTTTTAGCCATCGGTAGTGCTGCTGCGTTCACGAGAGGTGTCGAAATTGTTAATGTCGGGTGGAACCGTGGCATCGGAAATTCGCATGTTATTCTTCCAGTTTGCTTCTTTGCCTGGTTGGTGGCTATCGGCTTGTTCCATGGATGGAAATTCTTTGAGCACCGCAACTTCGAAACCGACCAGGATGAACCTCTTTTATTTGCGTCGACGGTCCATGACCATGACTACGACGACGGTAATGCCAAAAGCAGTACCCTTGAAACACTAGCGGAAGGCGACGAGTCGATGGAAGATGCATTGTCAGAGCCTTTGCTAGATGCTCCTACCAGTCGAAGAGATTTGATGAAAAAAGAAAGCCTTGATGCAACTGGACAAGGATATTTTTATCAGACAGCCTACTTCGACCGCATCAAGCTCAAACAACCAAACATGACATCATTGAGTAGTGGATCAGATGACGACGAAAAGAATGAAAAGGTCACCCCCCAACAAGTTTACAAATCAGTTGCTGACTCGGAGGATTCTGAAGCTGGAGTAACATGGTACCATCGTGTTTGGCGCTTCCTTCCTCTCACGGCCGTTTGGGGTCTATTCCTCGTCGGGACTCGTGATACTTGCCGTTGCTGTGCCAGAAAAGGAACAGAAACTAAGAGTGAATTCCAGGAAATGTCTTGTGGCAAAAAGGACGTGGTTCGTATTCAGAAAGTTCGTGAAGGTATTGATCAATTTCATTTGCCTCTTCTTCGCTTTGGTTGCGTGTGGTGATTCTCATCAAACTGGAGTAACAAAATGACAAGTTGCCATTTGTTCACAACATTTACAGCAAGTTGAATGATGGGCCAGTATGCGCATACGATGTGAAATGTGGTGATCTCAAGTCCTTTGATAGTTTGGGAAGCAGCACATGCTGTCAACTACTCCGTTGCCCACTGTGGTGTATGCTCTGGCTGTTCAACATGGCAAGACTTGAGTGTCCAGTGGACATCAAGAAAAAATGCAGCGACTCTGGCTCAGAGTTGTGGATTTGAATATCTGTTTGATCAGGCTGGTATGGCAAAATGCTTGGCAAGAGCCTTTGGGTGGACTGAAGTGTGTTCTGAAGCTTGGGTTCACTCCGTTGTATGTGCAAGAGAGAATTGCGGCTATATTGCAATCCGAACTATAATCACGAACCGACTAGGAAACTTTCAAATGCAACAGAACGATGTAACGCCTGCTACATGCAACGAAGCACAATGTGAACAAGGGAATCCGGGTGAGTTTGCAAAGCTTTCTGGTGCAAGCAGGAGGAAGATGAACATCCATTCATCTATTGAGAGGGAACCAGATCAGCAGTGTCAAATTGTAGATAATATCCCCAGAGATGCGGAGGGAAGGTATAATGATTGGGGTCCATTCTTCAAGGAGCTGTGCCCCAGAAGCGATTCTCCGCCTTGACCTTGATAAGGTGGATTTCATTCTTTGTTTGTTTTTGATGATTGCTTGAAAGATTATGAGAGATACTAAAATAGAAACTACTATGGTTCATATCTTTTAGCTAGCTAGTAGTTACTCATCTGAGGAGGAAGAAATCCCTGCCTCTTCTTCCTACTTAATTATGCAACGAAGTGAATGAGGTATGAGGTAAGTTGCATCGTGTCATCGCGAAACGCATCAAAACATACCCCATTGATGCGGGATGTGCCTCCGCTTGACAACTTCTTGATTTGAACACGTTCTGACACGCATCAATCAAACGCACGACGCACGTGTTATCGCTCTGCGACACAAAGGACAAAAGAAAGTGCAGGAAATATTGTGAACTCAATGGAAACCCAATGAAATAATAACACGCACACCACTGAAACGAATTTTGTGGGAGATTAGTGGGAATAGGTGCGTTTCCCACCAGTGTCCCAACAGGTCCCAACGTTCTGATTTGGGAACATTGTGGGAGAGGTGTGGGAGAGCAATGGGTCGGTGTGGGAGAGCAATGGGTCAGTCCAGTGGTCCACGTAGGTAGGCTTCGAAGTACACTTACTTTATTATACCTCATGTACCGTTTAGTACCGTCAAATCGCTGCTCCCAGTGCTGACCCACGGATTGAAAGCAGGAGCCATCGCTCTCCCATCAATCCGTTACTCGAAATATCTAAATCTCCCCGTGCTGGGTTATCCTCATTCGGCGATTTGGCGAAGCTCTCCCAGCACTCACCCACAGCCAAGCTCTCCCAGCACATACCCAGCCACCCAGCCCATCCCACAGCGCCCGCCTGGGCTGGGCGGTAGGTCGGCCTAAACAATAGGATTGGATAGTAACAAAGGAGTACATTGCAGTAACGGAAAGCATTTAAATAAAAGACCTTCTTATTCTTCTATTGCTGCGGAATCTTTGCTTCTTGCAATCAATTGGCGAACATACAAAAGAAGGTTGCGTAAATAACGAGGGAAGAGAGTGAATGCAAGCTTCCCAATTCCAACACTTGAACTTGCTTCAGAAAAGAATAATAAATAGGATGCGCTGTCTTCATGTGGCTGAAGGTCCGTCCCCTCCCTTTTGCGCTTCTTCCGTGTCATTTGTGCTCTAGCTCTTTGTTGCTTCCCATTAATGCGATTCCCTTGAAAAATGAAGGAGACAATTATGTGAATAAAGAGTAAAACAAGAAGGTAGAAAGTAAACTTCATAAACTTACGCAGAAAACAATCCTGTTGGATAAGTGCTGCCATCGTGTTCCTTCTCCTTCGATGTTGCAGCTGGCTCCATCTTTCGTGTATTCAGGCACATGCTAGTGGTAATATACTGTCGAGATACTAGAACAATTCATAGTCACTTCTCAAGATAAACTTGAGAGACCGCAGCCGCCATACTTCATCGCATTCAAGGCTCATGCCTCATGTTACAATAGATAGACGAAAGCAGAGAGGCTGATGATGTGACCAATGTCTGTTGGCGTAGTCGCTGCAAAAAAAGCAGCAAAACTAATACAGAAGATATTAGACGTCGCATAATGAATGAGCTGCAAAATGGAGAGCAGTGACGAGAATACAAATATTGTCATGATGCTGTATTTTCATTTTGAAACAACTCACCGAAAAAAGTATGTCCACCGTAATAATTTTGCCAAACTGTCAGTTCGAAGAGCGCCGACGACTGCGCAGTACGGGATACATGAGAAAAGGAGATAGATTTGTTGTTATCTTAGTAATATTATGAATGTAATGAGCTGTCGCTGAATGTAAAAGTATCACAACAATAAATTTTATGAGAGAAGAAATGCAACGGTCAAAAAAAAAGAGACGAGGTCCATTGAAACGGAGTCCCATTACTGAGTCACACAGTAAAAGTAAGCAATCTTGTTGGTTTGTATGTATGTACAACATTATAGCGACGCCGATACGCCCAACCAATACTTGAGCCGTGTAAAAGATGCTTCTATACTATCATGGCCAACTACTACGGGTCACTAGAAGCTGTTGATTGCCATATTCACAGCGTGAGATACGATACCATATGGCCGTCGACTGAATGAGGAGCTTGCAGCGTCTCAGATGGCCTCATCAGGTCACCTACGACGTTGTAGCGACGCCGATACGGCCAACAAATACTTGAGCCGTGTAAAAGATGCTTCTATACTATCATGGCCAACTACTACGGGTCACTAGAAGCTGTTGATTGCCATATTCACAGCGTGAGATACGACATGGCCGTCGACTGAATGAGGAGCTTGCAGCGTCTCAGATGGCCTCATCAGGTCACCTACGACGTTGTAGTGACGCCGATACGGCCAACAAATACTTGAGCCGTGTAAAAGATGCTTCTATACTATCATGGCCAACTACTTCGGGCCACTAGAAGCTGTTGATTGCCATATTCACAGCGTGAGATACGATATGGCCGTCAACTGAGGAGCTTGCAGCGTCTCAGATGGCCTCATCAGGTCACCTACGACGTTGTAGCGACGCCGATACGGCCAACAAATACTTGAGCCGTGTAAAAGATGCTTCTATACTATCATGGCCAACTACTAATGGGTCACTAGAAGCTGTTGATTGCCATATTCACAGCGTGAGATACGATATGGCCGTCAACTGAGGAGCTTGCAGCGTCTCAGATGGCCTCATCAGGTCACCTACGACGTTGTAGCGACGCCGATACGGCCAACAAATACTTGAGCCGTGTAAAAGATGCTTCTATACTATCATGGCCAACTATAATGGGTCACTAGAAGCTGTTGATTGCCATATTCACAGCGTGAGATACGATATGGCCGTCAACTGAGGAGCTTGCAGCGTCTCAGATGGCCTCATCAGGTCAGCTACGAAGCTATAGCAACGTGGTTACATGTGTATTTTGCATGAGCCGTTTCAGCCTACTTCTATACTATCGTTACCAACTATAATGGGCCATTATTGGCGGATCTTACTCTTATTGGTGATGCTACACACATAAATAGGTGTAAAAATAGAGAGCTACCACATAGCCGAAATTAATCAGTATCAGGTTGCTGTGTGTACTTCAGATGACACATCCGAGGTTGGAGGTTATATATCATCCGTATGCATATAAAGAAGAGATTTAATCACTAAAACTTTCGCAAGCATGAATATATCATACAATATAGGCAAAAAACCTGTTTTGACGAGCAAATTGGACTCGGTCAACCTTGAGTATCGTTGTGGTTTACTTGCTGCAGATGACTTAACCGAGGTTAGAGTTTATATATCATCCATATGGATATATAGAAGAGGTCTGTGTACTACAACTTCGTATACCACCTATATGTCACACAATCACAAGCTTCAAATGTGCAAAGATGAGGCATCCGGTGATTTGTTTGCGACTGAGTAGCGTAGTGATGTACAAACCACAAATGACATGACCGAGGTTGGAGTTGATATATTGTCCCAATAGATATACAGAAGAGATCTGTAGACTTCAGTTTGCTTCAACACGTATGAATTGCACAATACAAACACTAAATGAGTCCAAAATAGGGTATCGGATTTGGCCAAAATTGAGTATTTTTGTTGTTGTGCGGAGTTTGTTGGATATCTTTTTTGCTGTAGCTGATATATTGTCCATATAGATGTATAAAAGAGGTCTGAGCACTTCAACTTGTTATAACACACATATATTGCACAATACTCTAGCGCTATTGCGTCCTGACGATTCGGGTCTGATTTGATGGAGTATGAACTGTTTGTTTCATTGTTGCATCAGCGGAAAACAACGAGACCCAAAAACACACAACCTCCTCTCGTTCGATTATATATAAGATGATTTGCGCAGTTGCTTGATGCGAGTAACCTTTATCTCTACAAAAACAAAAACTTCCTTCATAAACTTCCGCGTCTCGTGACAGGCCGATGGCGCAAATAGTCGACATTGCCACAGAAGAGTTACGGTCAGCAAGACCCGCCACAACGGTCTCAGAAAGTATCCTGTCTGTGCGATGAGTTGACAAGCCATCATAACATCACTCAAATTACCATTTTGGGCCACGCACGTAGTAGCGCGGTCCTCGTACTACCTCATTAGTCGCCGCCCAGGCGAGATCATGGCGGATCTATGGTTAGGTTAGCTGCGGCGCGCAGGACGGCGATGATTGGCGCTGATCCTGGGGTGGACGCCCCATTTTTTCTGAGGTGAATTATCAAATTGAATGCATATCGGGTGCTATACTACCTTTCAATCTTACTTGTACCCACATATCGATTAGCCCCCCTACACAAACTCATGGCCCGACGCATATTTTTTCAAACCCATGGGTATTCTCTCACCCCGTTGGGAGAAGATACCGGATTGATCCCTACTGCAGGTAGAATTTTCACCATCCGCGGAACACGTAACTCCACCATTACTGGCTACGACCCCACATACTACCTATCCCTCTACACCAACTGTCATGGTCGCGCAAATTCTGTGAGTTAACGCGTTTGAACTTGAGAAGTCTGGCTCCTATCCACTATTTGGCAGGAGACTCCCATGGGAAAACCAACGTACTTGGGCAGGACCAGTCGCTCTCTTTTGCTGCTTTGCATGGGTGAAAATCGGTGGGAAGGGGTTGGATCACTGGTCCGTGGAATACGCCAAACCCCTATTCACACTAATTTCTCCCACAGAATTCG